>VZZY01014169.1:0-32915 GCA_013400335.1 Eurystomus gularis | reverse complement strand
ACTGTAAAGTCTCCTACCCTTCCACTGGGGAGCTGCATCCTCTGGACTCTACTCTCTGCCAGCTTTTTGCTCTGCTTACAGGGAAGCCCACTGCAGCAAAGTCCTTGTGCAGTGGTCTGTTTCCTGCCCTGCCTCTTATGTGCCCTGTGGCACCTCACTAAGTCAGAAGAGTTGTGATCCCAAAGCCAAGGGCTCAGGTACTTCTGCTTTGGGGCAGAGCCAAAAACACAACAGCACTGCACTCCTTCGGCAGAGTTAACACCCCAGAAAGGCAACCCCACACAGACCTTGGCAGGTGGTTTTGTGGAAAATCTGTTTAAATGGAAAGTGAAGGCAGTGGGAGGACCTGTAAAGAAGGGAGTGGTTCTTTTGCAGCTACTACAGAAATACGGTCTTGACAGTGCTACAGAGCCACATCTGTTACCAGCCTGGTTAAAGGGTGGAATTGTATTTCAAGGTGATGGTGTAGGAAGAAGTAAAATTTAGCTCGTGAATTGTGTTAGCACTTCTACAATCTGTGGGTCTTATCAGAGGGAGGGAGACTGTAGGTTAGTGCATGTAGTGTTAGGTCCTGCTTGTAATGAAACCTTCTGTGGTGTAATTATGCTAAGATTGACAGTCTCCATAAATATGGGAATGCTTTAAAACATTCACCTTTCCTTTCTGTTTCAGCAAAGGAGAAATGATATAACAATACCTAATGCAAACCAAACAGAAAGGAATATATTATTACTGTATTGATAAAGGGCAAAGTATAATAAGCGAAGTGAGACCAGTCTTGAATCTAATGCACCAGATGCAATTACTAGGATTGTCTTTCTTCTGTTTTCTCTCCCAGGCTCCAGGAGAAAGAAGAATCAATTAGCTCTCTGCAGACTATGACCTTGAAGGATACAGCTTTAAGGGGAAATGCTGAGTAAGACAGAAAAGAGAGGAGAAAAGAGAAAAGGATTTGGAAACTCATGGAAGGGCTTGGTTCAGAAACAATACATCAGCCACAGAATATGAGATGTGTCAGTTCTTTTTTATTTCTGCACTGGAAAAAAAGAAGTATCAGCACAAAAGGGACTTTCTGGGAACAAGTTACCTCACTCTGCCTGAAATGGAACAAAGGACACCAAGAGGCAAAAGAAGGGACAATCCAATTTGCAGATGCTACCATTCAAGCCATTTCCTGAGAATTTTATAGCTGTCAAATGCATTCATAAAAAAAGAAGTTATCACTGATGCAATCCGTCAACTTCTCCAACAGATCTTGCTCTACATAAAACACAAAGATGTGTTTGAAATGCAGCTGTTTCAAAAACCCCAAGACAGTGCTTTTAGAGCTATCCAAAAAGTTATTTTCATGCCTCTTTGAATTCTTAGGTAGATCTTCTGCAGTGTACTTTTACAGCTATATTTTCTTATTTTTCTTTGCAGGGAATTGTAGCCCCTTGCCATAGTCCGAATTACATGACACAGTTAGAATAAATACTGTCTACACAACCTTCTCCCTCAGGGCAGCCCAAACTTGACACGCTTCCAGTTCTCCCTCTCCTTTCAATCTGCATCTTTCTGGAAGTCTGTGATGCCTTACAACACATTTCTCTTAAGAAAATTACGGCAACAGTGAAAATACCCAGCTCAACACAATCACCTCATTTCTGGACAACTTTTATTTTCCAGATATGAGCAGATCTGAATGCAGATAATGGCTTTTTGTCAGTGACTGCTCCAAAGAATCTCTTCCATCCCTGCCTCTGGCTTTCATTAGCATGTTATTGATAAAGGCTTGCCTCACGTGGAAATTCAAGACGATGAGGGTTGCCCTGACATAACTACGTTATGGTTGCTTCTCCTGCTCACACAAAAGAGGCCATTTTGACTGGGCAGTGGTCCTTGGTCACCTCATGAAGTAAAAAGTGCTGTCATATCTTTAATGTCACTTACAATATTTGCACTACAAAAAAAGATTTTCTACATCAGATATAAGGAAAAAAAATAACTTACTATAGTTCCATATAACTGTAAAGGTTGTTAAGTGTCCCAATAATTGAAGTAATGTCTCACCTACCACAGAGAAAGCCCCCTGTTATTAAACTGCTCAGCAATATTTCCATATTAGACTGTTTCCATCAGACAACTTACTTTTAATACAAAGGCTAGTTGCCACTCATCATCTAACCGAAAGGCAGCAGAGCTTCTACAGGAATACTTAATATTTTCTTTCAGTGATTCTGGAATTGCTGTTCAGGACTGACTCTCAGCTGAAAGGACCTCCATTGAAATCACTGTAGTTATGGTCATTTTCAGTAGCAAGGTGATTGGCCCAAAATGTTACATCTAATCTAATGGCCATATATCTATACTGAGTCTAGTCTTGATGGGGCTGAACTTACTAACGAATTTCTGGTGACTTCAGGGCTCCAGGGCAAAGTCCACTATGTACAACCTACAAGGTGGCCAACCTGTGAGATTACAGAGAAGGCATGAGAATAAATGAGATGCGGTCCTGCAAGGCAATTTGCAAGGAACACAGTTACTCATTCTGATCACTGCAGCTTTCCAAAGGAAACCTTAGCCCTGTGCTCTTGGCGCAAGGGCTCTCGGCATGTTTGTTTTTTTTTTTTCCCTCTTTTACTAGTGTTGCACAATTTTACACAGCTCAGGAATTGCTGGCTTGATCTGCTCAAGATTTAATCAGTTAAAATTATGAATGCCAAAGAAATCATGCTTCAGCTATGTGGCATTTCGATGCTTTATGATTGCTACTGAGAAAATAATGCAGCTACTCTGGATATGTTTTGCTTTAAGGATGAGCAAAGACTAGTTCAGAAATGAACCCCTCCTGCACCAGCAAGAATACTTTCCTGAAATGCCCCAGAAAAGTCAATGGGGCAATGTCTGGCAAATAGGTTCAACAAGAATCAGCCCCTAGAGGAGGGAAAAGATGCAGAGAAATCTGTGCTATGCTCTTGAGAGAAAGGGAAAGATCATATGCTAACTACTAAATGAATAATTTCCAGTCTCTAACTGCTTCAAGTACACTGTTACTCTGTTCCACTGTTCTCTCTGAGTGTTTCAGGAGGATGACAGGGATGTTTGCTAGCAATAGACTTTGGGAAGGAGTTAGCAGAAGTGCTTTTCAGGCAAGGCAAAGAAAATGAACACATATGGAAGATCCAGCACAGGATGCAAATCAAATTTCTAAGGATAATACTCTAATAGACCATGTGGCACAGCTATCAGATAAACACTTGAAGTAAATCACATACTTCCCTACAAGTAGATGAAGAGAAGAGGGTGGTACTGGCACTTTACAAAGGTCCCAAATGAAGCCCTTGTCATTGCCATGCACAGCTCAGAACTAAGTTCAGAGGTTCCTAGGTGCTCTTCTTAGGAGGTAACCCGTGCTATACCCATCTTAGCACATTCAGGCTTTGCATGCCAATCACATACCCTCCTTGAGGACAGCTGCAGAACAGTTAAGTGCTTTTTTGTGTGTGTGTGTGTGTAAGCAAAAAACAAAGAAACATATAGCTTCTACTTACAAAGTTTTGGAGCAGTTTGGAGATTGGTTTCTGTTGCTTGCGCCTGAGATACTGTGGTAGGTTCCAGGGCGGGTGGTGACAGCGAAGGTGTGGCAGAGGACAACAACCCAACATCTAGGATGCGGTTATACAGAGAAGGCTGGAGGAACGGTTTGGAGGGCACGAGCGAGCTGTCACTTTGCACTGTCATTTCAGCCTTGCTCTTGGGGCTAGGTACGGGGAAAGGTGAGGCATATACCTCCGAAGGCACCCAGGCAGACAGAGCTGTAGGATCCACAGCGCTCTTTGGGTCTTGTCCTATCCTCCCAGGGTCAAGGTGGGAAGGAGAGTCATACTCAAAAATCTTGTCCACAAAGACCCACTTGAGGCCAGCGATACAGAGGCAAAGGCTGAGCAGGCAAGCCAGGATAGGGGCGATGCAGATCTTTTCAGAGTTGAGGCAGCCCTTCAGTCGCTCTGCCTCCAGGCACACACAGCAGGTTGCGGCAAGGCCTGCTATCCCCTGGACCCTCCCATCCTCTCTTTGGGTCCCCGGCATGTTCTCCTCAGCCGGGAGCCCGTTGAGGGATGCATCACGGCTCAGCTGAGCTGAGGGGCTGGGGAAAGTGTCGGCAGCTACTTCAGACATGTTTAATCATCAGCTCTCAAACAGCTCACCTCCAAAAGGCCTTAACTCTATCACAGTCCATTACTGTGAGACACAGACAGAACAAGATGGTAGTAATAGTCACAGTGCTCTGCAAAAATCACAGAGTGGGAGTCAACAAAATGTCCAAGTTCAGCAACATTATCCAAATTGGTAGGGAAGTAATGCACAGCAAAAATGAGACATTCCCCCAAACCCTCTTCCCCTGAGCCCTCTGTTGCTCTCTCTGCCGCTCTGAAGTAAGAGCAGCTTTGCAATTACTGAGCCTCTGTTTGCCGGCCACTTTTATAGTGCCATAAACATCTCTCAAGCAATTCCAGCTCTCCTGCAGGAGGGAAGAAATATCCCCCCAAAAGCAAGCACAACAAAACAAAACAGAAGGAAGGAGGGTGACAAGAGAAAGAAAACCACAAATACAAAACAAATTGACTGGATTAAGTGAACCAATAGCCCAGAGCGAAAGGCAAGACTCTCACCTTGAGCATCTGAGGCTGGTATCTGCTTAGACGAGGAAAACAATTGTCATGCGGTAGAAGGAGCAAAAGCAAAATCTGTAACGGCAGCGGCAGAAGTGACAGTAGCAGCAGCATCCTGTCGTGTTACAGCAGCGGCTGAGAGAGGCTGAATCATTACAGAGCAGCAGGTGCTCGCTGTCTGAGCATCACTGCAAACAATATAATTACACAGAGGTTTGAAAGGAAGAGCGATGCCAAGACAGTGGTAACTCCCTTTCTCTCCCCTCCCTCTTTGTCTTTCTTGAGCGCTTATTCACTTTCCTCCTTCCCCCCCCGCCTCGCTCCCCCAGCCCCCTCGCAGCCTGTTTGCCTGATGGTACAGACTCCCTCCTTCCTCCCATACCCCACCCCCCGCCCTCTGCAAGGCTGGTCTGAGGGAAATCAGTACACCCAGCAATGCAGGACTGTCAGTGACTTCCTATTTTATCCAATTAGGAAGAATAAAGGCCATCAAACCGAAGGGAGGGAGAGGGAGGGCGTGCAGCTCCTGCCCGCTCCCCCTCCAGCCGGAGCGCGGCCAGATGAGGCAGCCATCGATGGCACGATCCTGCGGCGAGGACTGGGTGTCGGCAGGAGCTCTTCGGGTTGGACTGGGCTCTCTCAGCCTGATACCCGATCTCTCCCGGGGGGAAGACTGCTTTCCAGCAGCAGTTTCTCCCTGCCTGACATCTAGAGACAGCTTTTCTTTCCAACCCCCTAAATTAGTTTCGTTCATTAGGTACACTGCTAGGATGCATCTTAGGTCAAGCAGAGAAGAAAAACAAACAAACAAAACAATAAAAATATTCCCACCTCTAACCAATTTGTTTTAAGTTACTATACAGGGGTTTGTACATTTTTATATTCCATTTTCCAACCTCCTTTCCAAAACCCTCCAAAAACAAAAAAGCAAAGACTTCACATTGAAGCCAGCTCCTGAACATACTTTTCAAGAGCTTTCAAGCTGGTAGCACCTCAGTCCCCCTTAGCCCCCCACCCCCCCAAAAAAAGCAGAAAAAATTAAAATAATTTTATTATTAAGAAAGCTTTCCATTTTTTCTTAAATTTGCCTGTTACTCCTCACCTCTACTAACACCTACCACTAACTCCAATTTTCATCACTGCAGTGTGATACAGGGATAAATCAACAGTCCAGTTAACACAATGAAAGTAAGATTAGAATTAGCTCTATTCCCAGTCTTTTTTGTCACTCACAGAAAGGTACACCTGTGTAACAATACCGATGTATGAATTAAAAGAGAGGGGCTTTTAGTACCATTTCCAGCTCCTCGGACTTTGTGAAAACATTTGATTGAAGATTCGGCAGCATTAATCCCCCTTTCTCCTTAGTATAAATGGCTGCAGGATGCATAAGGAAACAAAGAATCAAGTGCTACAAATTTCCCTGAATTAATTTCTGCTCGTACCTTTGTCAGGCATCAGAAAGGTTATTCCCTTTGCACTTATATATTTTTGGTAGTGACAAAAAATGTTTGTCTCCACCCATCCCCTTTTTCTGCCTCTAATCTCTCACTTCACCTCCCCGCTCCCCACTTCCATGGGAACATTAGTAACATTTGCATAAAAAGGGTTTTATCAAAATCTCAATGAATCCCATAGTGTTTCAACAGACTCTCATGTCAAGGAGTAATTGATGGATGTCTGATCACAAAGCTTCCTGTGAGGCTGTAGTAATCAGCTGAAGTAATCACAAAGCTACTACATTCAATTGCCTGGAGATTTTACCTTAAAGCACAGCCAATGGTAACACAATCTGGAAGAATGTAAAAAGACAAATCATCATACAATCTAGTCTACCACTTAAGCGTCTGATCCTCAGGTTAATGACGTGATCAGTAACCTCAAAGAGAACAAACAGCTTGCCTTGAATATTTACATACATAACTCCTCTTATGACAAAGCACACCTGCTTGGTAGCTGGTAACACTCTGCATGAGTGCAGCCTCTTTCCAAGTATCTCAAGACCTGTTTCAAACAGCAGTAACAAAACAGTCACTGTAGAAAGCATAACATTACAGCAGCAATGCTGTGACAGCTGTGGTGGTCTGTGGGTACAAGTAAGCAAGGTTTATAGGGAAAGGATGTATATTTTACTAAACTGGGAAAACCAGACATTGACACACACAAGTTGCTCCTCAGATGTAAAGCTGAAGCATCACAATTCAAAGCAGAGGGCAAGCTAAGAACTAGCTGGCGATATTCTCTTCATTGCACAGATCAGACGCTAGAGCATTTGAGTGCTTGGCACAAATATTTTAAAATGTCTTGCTTTCTTTATCCACATCTAGTTTTTCAGCTTTACTATTTCTAGTAAGACAATTCTCCTTGAGGATGCTGCTCTGAGCTTGTGTTTAGGCCACTGCCCTGTCCACATCTTCCCTGCACTGGCTTTCCAGGCAAACACCTGTGTTCAATCTTTTGTAGTCTTCACAAGTCTCCAGCCTACCCACATTTAACTAATCTTCTTAAATTATGTTTCTGCTTTGCTCACATCTTTTTAGTGCTGAGATGAACAGAAACACATGTGGAGATCTTGCGCCTTCCTTACAAGAAGTTAGAGTAATGCACAATGCTACACAGATGGATGGAGAAATGGATTATTACAAGTTCAGACCATGGGCTGCCACCTTTGTGTGCACAGTGCCCTATGAAACCTCAGAGCCTCTTGTCCCAGGAGACACTTCCAGGGGCTCCTCTGTTTGTGGATGGATCACCCCCCTCTTAACCCTGCTGCTGGAAGGGCCATGAGCTTGCAAGAATCAGGAAAAGGCTAAAGGGGTCTGGCCTGCCTCACTGAGCCCTCCTGGCTAAATAGAGCCAGGATAGCTTCTGCTACATCCCTTGCTTTTCCACTGGCCGGGGCCCAGCCTGCCTGCACCATCTCCTCCTGGCAGGTAGCCACCTCCACTCTCTCTCACCGCTTCCGTGGCCGCAGCATCTCCCTGGGGCCTGGCTCCCTTCCAGGATGCAGTACCTCCTCTGCTGCAGGTCCCTTTCCCTGCAGCACCTCCAGACCTGGTGCACAGGCTGCCTGCTTCAGCATCACACAGCCAGCTCTGCTCAGACCTCCTCCTCCCCGGGGAAGCCTGCTGAGCTGCTTCATTCTGCAACCCCACTGGAGCTGCAGAGGGTACTGGGGCTTGCAGCGAGAAAATCAGAGCCACACCCTGTCTTCGGAGATGCGTGGCAGCTCCCGTTATTCCCTTGCCAACAAAGGGAAAAGGCAGTGCTGAATCATCAGCCAGGCTGCATCCCTGGCCCTGCTCCACAGGAGGCCAAAGCTGCAACCCGATACTGCATGGGGCTAGCTTTTCTGTGACCTTTCAGACAAAAATGCAGCCCGAAGGTTTTTTGCCACATCTGGGTTGGTAAGGGAGCATGCTGTCTTGTGTGCCAGTTCTCTTCTGTGAGTCCTTTCTGCTTCCCTTCACCCTGAAAAGAATGCAGAATGCTTCCCTGATGCAGCGGTGTTGAGCCTTTTACATTTCTGTAGTGACATGTGAACACTGGCATGCTATGCTTAAGCATGGGTTCTGGCCCAGGCTGGAGGAGATGAGTGCCTTGGAAAAGAGCCAGCAATTGGTTAATAGAAAGGCAGACCCTGAAATAAAACAAGAGGGAGCATCACCTTGGAGGTAACAAAGTTTTACCGGGGTAGCCACTGGTGGACAATATAGAGGGATAAGGAAACAAATTACTTGCCTGTTTGTAATTATGTTAGGTCCATGTGTAAGGAATTATTTCTGATTATGATGTGGCTTGGGTCTCCTTGGCTTAGAGGAAAAAGCAGTATGATTCTACACTAATGAAGCTAATCTGTGACTGAGATTTGGACTCTTGCCATATGTGGCAGGTTGCAACTCAGAGGCTTACAAAACTGTAATATTATTTTGTGGAGTTTTTTTTACATAGAAACAAGTGCAATTTTGCTAAGTTCCACTCCCAAAAGGTTCAAGGAGAGACACAAAGCCAAAGTCAACATTAACTTCCAGCTTGTGATGAGAATGAAAAAGCTGTATCTGTTCCTTCAGTTTTATAGGTCCTAGAAGGAGCTTGTTTTCCTATCACCAAACTGCACAGGACCGTTCTTTCTGGCCAGCCACAAAGGTGTGAGTGAAGCTTAAATAGATCTGTGATTATAACTGACAACATCCTTCAAATCAGAGCAGCAAATACCATTTAACTCAGCTAATGCTTCAGTCATGCCATAGTCAGACCCAGACCTGCTGAAGGTTTTGAAAATGAAGGTTGGTGAGTCATTCTCATGGAAGCTATTGGATTTCAAATACCCATCTGCCTTAAATAAAGCCCTAGTAGTCCAGAAAAAGATTTTCTGAGAGTTATCTACTTTCTTGCAACTACTGGGACATTAGGAAAGTAAAGTATGTCTTCACAAGTGGTTGTTAGTGGCTCTGCTGCACCACAGCTTAAGGAAGGATGTTCCAAGGACCACGCATCAGTGCAGGGCAAATGATCTTCCCCCAGACCACTACTTGCCTTTAAGAACATGCCAATTCTTCAGCAGAAAGCAAGCAGCAATATGTGCCATCAACTGCTCCATCATGTGTTTGATTGTACTCCCTTTTGTCCACACATTGAGAAATTAAAAACATTGTAACTGAGAAGCTAAAAAGAAAAAAAGTGCATGTTCATTAACAAGAGATTGATGAGGAAGATAAAAGGATCTCTTTTATTGATTGCAGGCACTTTCTTCAAATTAAATAAGTACACTATTTAAAGAAGTGGGGGTGTGGAAAGAGTTGACCCAAAGCAAGTGAGCAAGCCCAATAAGGAGCATTATTGCCAGCAGCCACGGTGTGGGCAGAGTGGGCTATCACACAAGGTGGAAACGATTCATTTATTCTTCCTTTCAGTGCTCCACTAACCTCCCCTCCTTAATCCATCTCCCTTGGACTGATGCCAGCACTCTCTCCCTTTGAGTCCTTCTAAAGGCCTTCACTAAAAACCTAATAGCTCAAATGGCACAAGGAGAAAATTTCATTTTGCTTCTCTACTGGTCCTGTCACTGGAACTGCAAATGTTAAAATGGGACAGGCTGTCACTCATACACACACATCCATTTTTCACCTGATGCAAAGTGAACAGGATACACATGCTAGTGCTGTTAGTATGTCTCTACCTATTCCCACCATCTTTTTCTCCTTTACTTTTTTAAACCCTCTGGCCATCTGCAGCCATATGTGACTGAGAAGAAGAAACATCAAGCTCATAAGAAAATGCAGGAAAACATAAGCGCTAAAATTGTGAACCCCTTAAGCACATATTTGGCCTCAGATGTGAGAGTAAATATGTCAATGTCACCAGAATCATTAGTGTACTTAATTCATTTGGTGTAAGAGGGCTACTGTGGGAAGAACCCCTACCCTCAGACAACACAAGAGACAAGGACCTGAAGAGGCTGTATCCAAACTGTCTCCGTACCCTAAGCCAAAACAACTTCTACTGGAATTACTGCATTGCCCACATAGGTGTGTCAGAAGCGGGTCCCAACAGTAGTATATTTCTTGGAAATGCCTAGAGCACAGACTACAAAATTCAGTGCTTGTGAAAACATTTAGGAGAGCTCATTTTACCTTTGTAGCAGCATTTTCTGTACTGACATCACATGTGCACATTTACACCAGGAACATGCTTTCTGTAAGTCCAATAGCTGTGGCTTGCAGAAACAGATTGGGGAAAAACAATGCACCTACAATGGCTATTTCAAGAGATGTTTATACTTTAAATAGCTACAGCCAGTAATTGAAACTAAAAACTGCCATAAAGCAGGCTGTTGTTCCAAGGGAACCAAAAAGGTTTCTGAGTCTTTTCATCTTCAGGTGAAATGTGAGACACTGAGTTTCTTTCATCCTGATGAAAAGCAGAGCTAGTGGCATTACACGAGACACAGAAATCCAACATCAAACCATAAATGCCAGGGGTTTTCTTCAATGGCACTGACTCATTCCCCCTGCCTCTGCTCAGTCACAAACCTGGGATGGGCCCTGTCACTGTTCAGGCTAATGATAATAGCTCTGCCTTGTAGAAAAGGAGCATTTAAGAGATGCAAAGACTGCAATGCACTCAGCTAGGCTCTTCTGCCTGAGGGCAGAAGCAGCAGAAGAAGACCACGTGCAGTTTTCAGCTTCATTCTGGGTTTTTGTGGGGTTTTTTTTGTTGTTGTTGTTTTTTTTTGTTTGATGGTTGGTTGGTTGTTTTTTTTTCTTTTCTTTTTTTTTTCAGATCTGGCACCACCTTCACTCCATCACTGGAGTCTCCAGCAGACTTGCTGTGGTGGTTGTGATTATTTGTTTTCACAGTGTGGCAGTGAGCTGGGGTAGCACTGCAGTTACAGGGCCAAGGCTCACTCATGAACTCCCACCCACCTTAGTTCTCGGATGCTTCTATGCACCTGCATTTGAGCCATTTTATTCAGATGGAAAAAATTACTCGTGGGTGTTCATGAGACAGTGGCAATACTGCTACTTTGCACAGGCACAACTATGCAGGATTTTGTCTCAGCCAGCCTTCATATCCGCAGTGCTGCTGATAAGGGAGTTGCTAGACACTGACAATTTGAGTAAAGGTCCCAAAAGCCCTGAATCAAGGAATTATACTCCCTGCCATTGACCCCTGGTTAATAAAGTACTTGGAGTTAAATAAGTGGTGAAATGCCTTCCTCATTAGAGATGGGCTACATCATATATCTAAGTGCCTTTTTGAATCAGAGCCTAATTCAGGAACTGAAAAGGTATTTTTGAGCATAGTACTGTGGTTTCATGATAAACAGTTTGGCAGCAATATAATCCTTTTCCTGTCTCTCCTTTCTTTTTGCTCCCTCTATTCTGTCACCTGCATTGTTCATGTGGCCAGGCTCTCAACTGGATCAGAGAACTGATTTTTGACTTTAAAAGAATTTAAAGATTTTTTTAAAATGAGTAAGCGTACCATCTACTTCCCAGCCTAGCCTCATAAACATACATAGGCTGGAGGAATGGGGACAGGACCATGCTCCAGAAGACAGAAGTTCTTTGACCTTGTCTTTTCACCAAAGACTTTGAATAGTGAAACCATGACCCAAGGCCTTTCCTGAATCTAGGCTTAACTTAGGCAGAATCTCCTAGAAAATCTCAGTAAGATACCTGTTCTGAAAAATCTTGACTCTATCTTCTACACCTTTCATTTTTTTGTAAAGACAGAATTGTTTTTGTATCTGCACATATTCTGAAGTGTTGCTGTTTAAAACTTAAGGCATCAAACTTCACTTTAAGATGTAATTTTCAAAATTTCAACTACACATGGACTTTTTAATAGACTAATGCTCTAGTGTGTGTATATTCAATAGTTTTGCTATCAGAAAGACAAAAAGAAATAAGTCAAAGACATGAAGCTAGCCTGTTGCATGGAAGAATTATTTCTGTATCATTACATAAACGGACACTAATGATAGGATATTGACATATTACAGGCTTAGATTTGTAAAGTACATCTTACAGTACAGTTATACATTCAGAATCTGCAAGCTTTAAAATTTTGCTTGCAAGAAATGTTATGATTTCAGATCAAGAGTCATTCTTCAGCAGCTTTCTGCAAGGACCTCCAAATAATGGATTTAATCTACTTATCCTAAATCAAGATATTAATTCAATTACACTGGTTGGTTCAGCTCTGGTCATGTCTATATGTAGTCTGATTATGCTCAAGGTAGCAGAATTGAGATGTTTGCTGTTTAAAACAGATAAGCAACACAGTATTTATAACTGAAAAAATTTCCAACAATATCAAAAGCGACAGCTCTCATCATGCTTCAAAATCCTAGCATCATCACAGACATTTAATATTTAATACTCTTTCTTAGTGCATTCAGAAAGCCATAGAAGGCATGAATCACTCCTTTGGCATTGGGTGGAAAACTTTGTCAATTTCCAGCAAATAATTAAGAAGAATTCAAATAGGTATGACAAAGGAGATTTTATGTCTAGTCATGAGTTTTCAGTAGTTTAATCAAATATGATTTTATTATATAGCTATGTTTCGAATGCAAACTCCAGCCTGCTTTCTAAGATGTCTTGTCATACTTTTCTCATCCCTGCACCCAGGGTCTCTTTGTGCTATATACGGTCTGGCACAAAAAGCAAAACTCTCACAATTTTAGAAATCAGACTCTGCATTGAAATAAAGTAGTTAATTCTCCTACACAGGACTTCAATGTTCCTGCATCAGGCTGTGTCTTGCCAAGAGCAAGACAGGAAAACAGCAAAGAGGAAACTCCAAAATCTTAAAGAAATCTGTCTGCTGTACTCTCATTTCGTTCATGCAGACTCTGTGCTGCTCCAGACACTGAGTAGACCCTTACAGCAGACTAAAATGGGTTCATTATAACTTGTGTGCATTTAACATATGGGCATACACCATGCAGGGCAATGTGAGCCATTGCTGCTGGATGGCATAAGAGCAGTAGTGCAGCTTTGGAAACACTCACTCTGCAAGTCATTGGACAACCTAGCAATGGAGCATAGGAGGCAGTGACAGAGCAAAAACCAGGTCTTTAAAGCCCACAACACAACAGAGGGAGGTGGGTAAATGCAGCCTCTGCTATAGAACTTTCTATATATATATATATTTCTAATCCCCACTACTGACAACAACAATATGTGATGGAGCGTTTACACACTAATACATACATACGTATCAGAGTGAGTTCACAGCAATCATCACTTCATTTGATGGATACATTATTCCTGCAGCATTTCCTGCAGGTCAGGTCCACTGCATGTGCCTCATGTCTGCCTGCATTTCACCGCAGGGGCTGCAGAGTGGCAATGGAACTACAAAAAAAGGGGTGGAGGGGACAGACTTTTTCCTTCTTCTTGAGAGTGCCTAAGGAATAAAAGCATTTACTCTTAAAGATTATTTGAAAAGATGGGCTAGATAGGCAGGGATGATGTCACCTTGTATCCTGTGTTCCCAGCCAAACTCATCCAAACAAACATCCAGAGAAAAAGTCAAATAAAATAGGGCTGTCCTCATGCACACCACTGTAGGTATGCTATGCCTGTGGTGGGAAGGGTGGCTGTGATTGTGGGAAGGGACATGAGCACCTACAGGCTGCAAGAGGGAGAAAGAAGCACCTTGGCTTGTACCACAAGGTGAATTGTGTCCCTAAATTTCTTTCTGATCGGGGCAATAGTTTGAAGCCAGACCCCATAGAACTCTACCATTCCTTCAGATATTGACTCCTGCAAAGATGAGGCCAAGTTTCTTGCTAGCGTGGGCAAGATTTCAGCCTGCTCAGCCACTACAATAGTGAAGATCTAATACTGGCTTTCACTTGAGGGATGCCTTGCTCTTGCTCAAAAATTCCCTGTGTACTGCTTAACTCCAAAAGTTTTGTCAAAGGGCAAAAAATCCTTTCTGCGTTTCTTATTTCACACTAAACCCTGTGCCCTTCCTTCAGGGTTTTGAATAAAGGAACCGTATTTTAGCAACTTTGTACATGCTAGAGGAGAAAACAAGGATGTGACCAAAACAGATCCAATTCTAAAGGCAAAAGCTCCATAGGGCAGAGCCTGAGCTCCCTAGGGTGGACCATGCTGACACATACACTCATGGGCATATTGTTGTTTCTACTTATTCCAGAAGCCTGAAGCTCAGAAAAGGAAGGAAAAGGCAGGTTGTCTTGAATTTTGAACTTCTTTTGTCCCAAAGAGTGAAGATGGTGATCTTGCCTCAGTGTTCATTTTGAAATGATTCTCTGTAGGCCTTGTTAGTAACACTTGAAAAATACATGAAATTGTGTATATTACATTCCTTTCATTCATTAGGCATCAGTTCATGGTTTCATCAGGAAGTCCTGCTCAGCTGAACAGAAGTCACTCTTTGAGGCTGTCATGAAGAACACAAAATGCCTAAAAGTTAACCAAGAGAACTGAAATATAAAAAAGAATAAAGTTTTGGCCTGCATTGCTGTGTATGTGCTAGTAACACTACATAGTGCAGGTGTGAGCAGACAATACACTTTCCTTTCTAAACTAGCCCACTTAAGAAGTGCTACTATTATCGCAACAGTAACTATTAGGGTTAGACATGGGCTAATAAAAAACCTATGCAGCTGGGGCCTATTCAGCATTAATAATTAGTTGTAACTGTTTCCACCAACTTCCACCCTATACCTTCATCTCCTTTCTTCCTCTTACAAAAAAAAAAAAAACCCAAACCCAATCTCTGTGCATGTATGTAATTACAGGAAATATAATGCATTATTAATGTGGCTGCAGCAGACAGAAAGTTCAGGTTTACTGCTCACTAGTGTAGACGTAAGTTGTAGCTACTGGCAACAGCTTGCTGGTGCATTAGGTAATGAGAGTTTCCAAGAGTGCTATCTGAAGTGGCTAAATAATACCAGCTATTTGGAAAAGCACAGAAGTTGGGAGGAATGATGGGTCTGAATCTATCACCGAGACAGGCAGCTGTGCACAACCTGTAGGAATTATTCTGGGAATAATTAACTTGCAACAATAAGGTTGCATTTTCTTTGATCCATGAATGTGATTATGTTCAAACGCAATTACGCAAGTTGGAATTCTCCAGAGGATGGGCAGAGAGGAAATAGGTACATATAGCAGCATGAGAAAAGGCACCCCAAATAAAGGTCTTTACCAAGCCCTTTTCCCATTGAAACAACACAGCGTTCATAGCGAGCTGGAAAAAACCCCCACACGTCCTGTGATTTCAAGGAATATCAGACAAGTCAGCCCAGCAGTGACCATTTCCTGGAACACTGAACAATGATCTGTCATTACAGACATGTATCTGTCAGGCTGGTATCTGCACTCACATGCTGAAGAAATGCCTTTCAGATTTCATTTTCCAGTTATCCTGGGCAACATATTATGCTGCTTACAAATACAGACATATAGCCATAATCCCTGAAATGAAGGCTTAGAACCAAAGAAAAATACAGTGTGAATTGAACAAGTAATAAAGCTACAGATTAGATACATGGATTAAAGTTACAGAAATTAATTCAGGCCTGCTCACCCAGCAGGATGCCTTTGTGCAGTATCAACCCAAGTCACATTTAGGTTTTTCCCCTCTTCAAGGAGTTCTTTTTTTGTATAAAATTTGTAATTCCTTGATACAGTGCCTACAATGTAAAAATTGTAAAAAGCAGCAAAGAGCTGTCCTAAAGCTGCAGAGTCAGAAACTTCTCCCAAACACTATTGACGTGTCTCATGGGTTTCAGGGATCCGCCAAAGAAGCCCAAGTAGACTTCCCTCCTCACAGGCCAGAGGGGAGGGCCCTGGTCTGCAGCCAGAATGAAAGGCCTAGCACAAAATAGGGCACACGCAATGTTAAAGCTTCGTTGTCCCAGATCACTTGTATGTTACTGAACAAGAACTACAAGACAGTTGTCACAACATCTACCACCCAGGTTGTGGCCCCTCACTTCACTCTGCTGACTGTGAGCCCTCCATAGTAGCTTTTTGCTGAGACAGAGTTACTGTTTCTTCTTCCCACCAGTTGGGCATGATGGGGATTAGGGTAAAAACCACTGTGTCCTTCCTTTGAAGATTACTTTCTCTGGTTTGAGTGGCAACAGTTAACCATAACCTTTTCAGCTACCCGTGGCCATTGATTATTTCCCTACTGCAAACAGGCTTTTTAATACCGCCGTGGAGAACTGTACTCAGATGATACAGTGAAATCCTTTGGTAATTATTTGGGTAATCCTATTAGGAAAGAAATGGTTTAAATTGTTAAAGCAACAAAAAAACCTTTCAGACAAGGAACCCACCACTTCAAATTAAATCAACGCCCACTTTCAGCCCAGGATAACCTGATTATCATTGTACATAAGGAAAGTTGTGTTAACTGAAATAAAAAACCTGTTCAACATTTTAAGAAGTTTTATTTAAAAGTTTACAAAGTATATTTGAAATGCCTACAAATTCAAAAGATACCACTGTGCTTTCCTGCACATATTTTATTTGCACTTTACTAGCCCACAGTTCTACTTGTGTATTTCCCAAGTAAAAGACAGATATTTACAGAATGTGCATAGTTTTATAAGGATTTTACCTATGCTCCACATTTATGCTAGAAGCGAGGATAAAATTTATGTTCCCCAGATTTGCTGTTATTATAATGCTGTGGTAACATGACAGTGGTAGAGTTAACTCTTTCATATGCTGATCAGAAATTCAGCTAGAGTGTTTAAAATGACAGTAACTTGATTTATTGAGCAATAAAAGGATTTATTCCTCTATGGCCAGCAGCCAAACAAGTAATCTTTTAATAAGGCATGTGCAGTCACTGCATTTCCTTTATAAGGAAAAAAAAAAAAAAAGCTAGTTAAAAGAATTTGTCTTGGCAGCTAAAATGGGCCTGCCTTGGTGTATAGGCACACCCAACCATGTGGCCTTAGGCACCTCAGTTCCCTTCTCACACCTGCATCTCATGATGCAAGGCTCTCCCCCATTCCTTACCCTAGAGGGTGCTGCATGAACTGCTCTTCAGATCCTTTTACCATGGCAGACTTCACCCAAGACATTAATAGCAGCTTTGGGGTTTATTTTAAAACAACCTGACATGGCTACCCCTTTTCTCTCCCTTGGGAGTTTTCTCCTGAGAGCATATTTTCAATGCTGGCACTGCAGGCTGTTTTAGGGAGAACTTCCAAGTCCCTCTCGCTGAAGTAAGTCTCCAGCTTTGTAGAAAATTATGAAGTATTTCCACTAGAGAGATGAATGTCACTGAAGTTTCTTTGTAAGACTTTGTGGACAGAGGAAAGACACAGTGAACACTATCTCTTCACAGGCAAGTAGTAGGTGCATTTCTTTGATGGTGGCTTAATACTTCCCTCCTTTTTTTTTTTTTTTTTTCACCTTCTTATACCTCTGAGGAAGTGCTTAGGAAGGATCTAGGAGATGGGCGGAACTGGAGACAATTTTCCCTGTTCGATGTTAGTCTTCCCCAACATGCATGCTATCTGCCTGGCTCAGCACATAAAAGTGGTAATTGTTTGAACTAATCCTCATAGGAAATACCTCTCTCTGGTCACTTAGTGGAGTGCCTGCACATGTAATTCTGGGTTCATGGGTTGTTCTCTCAGAAGCCAAGTGTTGGTCTGGGATTCCCAGCCTGCAGCCCACATTCATACTAGTCCTAAGGGATAGGCTCAGGGTTGCTCAAGAAATCTTTCCTTTGGTCAGTGTCTTGCTAACATGTAATTACTGGACTGCCTGTCTTTCTTGAGCATTCAATAATGTGTCCTTGTGATTGTCATCCCTGTGATACACTTCTGTGTTTGCAAATGTACAAGGATTTAGAAAACACAAGCAAGATTGCATATCTGTTTGAGGCTCTAGGAAAAAGAAAGGGAGTGTTTGATGCCTGACCAGCAGCACTGAGTTGCATGCACCCTGAGCAGGAGTGTGAAAACACAGGAAAGAGATGCAGATGCTTTGTGGGACCTCTCTCCATTTATTTAGCAGATAGAAGTAACTGCAAGACTTCTTTACAGCCTCTCAGATAACAAAAATACAGTTAAATATTTCTGTAAGTGGAGGTAAATATTTTCCCAAGTGGTGAGAGAATGTAAGAATATCTCTTAAAACTACAGTCATCTCAGAAATACATTGCTGCTGTCAGTAATAAATGCATGAGTTCTAAAACTCAAACAACTAACTTCAAGGTTGTCTTCTTTTGTACAGCTGTCTTTCTAGCTGAGATCAAACACTTCGTTTAATGACTTGATCCCTTCCCCCTTCCCCACAAGCATTCCTATTTAAATAGCTATATTTTCTCACAGTAACGTTATGCATCATGTCTGAAATCGACATGATCATGGAAGTTCCCAAAGGAACCTGGAGCGCTGCTCATGTTGCTCTTGATGCACAGGAAATGCAGCCATTCTTACTTACCCTTCTTCTATAATGAAAAGTCAGATTCATTGCCTTGCTGTGCTGAGGAGGAAATTGCTGCATAATCTCCTTTCACAGCTAGACAATCCCCTCTTTCCAAAGCAGGCTAAGCATGCATATTCTTCAGACATGTTTGATGAATTTCTAATCACAGTGGGTGAAACGGCAGAGCAAAGGTGAGTGTCAGTGACAGAAGCCTTGTGCTGGCTCCCTGCTAAAGACATTGTTTTCTTTTTATGTTCACCCACATATTAATTGTGGGTGATACATATTAATTTTATCTGCTCTGGGACAAATAATCAGGTTAAACTGTGGCCAGTCTTAAAGTCAGTTAGAAGTCTTGGAAAGACTAAAACACATATCCTGTCAGCACTTCACATGGGCTGCAGAATGAGACCCCTGGGGTCTCCCAGTTTATGAGCTTACAAGTACTTTCTGCCCGTTAGGATCTTACTCTCCATGTCTTGAGCTAAGAGAGAGACCTGTGTAGGCTGTGAGGAGCAGGCCAAGTTATGCCTCTCCACCCTGCCAGGTGATTTTGTAGGCCTCTGTGGTTAGCTTTTGCTTTATGGGGAATAGACACATCTCTTTTTCATGTGGGAACAGCAAAGACTAAAAAAATCTTAACTGCCATTGAGAAACACTTATGTGCCCCCTTCAGGTCAAATTCTTAGGGAAATTTTGAGAAAAGATTTGATAGCTGCATGGAAAATAGGAACATGCATTCCCTTGCTGCACTAACAAAACAAAATGCTTCTTATGCAAGGGCTAGTAAGCCTCATGTTTTAGCATATAAGTCAATCATTAAGCACAAAAGGGCAAGGATGACATTTTCTAGGCAATAAAACAACTTTTACTATAAAACACAGTTTTCCATGAAGAGTATTTCTGAAACTTCCTCTCCGCTTTTAGCCTTGTCCACAGTTAGACACAGTAATCAGTAAAGCATTGACATACTCTGGTGCTCTGTATTCGCATATCAATCATATGCAACACTATTCAAGGTGTCTGAAATGACATGTGACTCTAGCCGCAATGTTTGATTATGTAGCTTGCTGTTGTAATTGTTTCTAGTTGATGTAGATAAGGGATGAGGGGAGCTAGTAGAGCAAGAGAAGATTATACTCCTCTTAGTAGTTTAGAGTTTAATTATCTGTCATCCCTGACTGCCCTGGCTCTACAATGTGGGAGAAGCCCTCCTCCAAAGTCACGGGGTACTGATGGGTTCATGGTATGGGACCTGATCCAAGGCATAATGGGGTAGTGGCTGGTATAGGAGAGGGAAGGGAGCTGCAGCCAACGATCAAAACAAGATTACAGAAGAGACAAGACTCCCCACAGATCTAATGAGAGGAAATACAGGAGTCAGAAAGGTTGAGTTACCTCTCATGGTCATGACTTAGAAGAAAACTCATTTAGCAGAGGCATCATCTTTCTGTTGTGTCTTTCCTCCACCAGTCCCTGAGGCACCAATTGCTGCCTTCTGCCTGAGACAGAACACATGGCTCAGTGGGTGCTGCAGCTGGCCAGCCTGCTTGCTGTTGCATGTCTCTGGCAGGCCTGTTTCCCCATCATTAGTGAGCATGGGCTGCCAGCAAAAATTCTGCCCTGCAACAAATGCTGTTTTCCAGAAGGTCAGCTTCCCTTTCTTGCCTGGCCATGTAGAGGAGGTACAACAGCATGACTGCTTCACATGTGGCCAGTTTGACTAGCTGACAGTTGGGACTCTTGTTCAAGAGCTGGTGATATTTCAATTTTGACAGGTGGTATTGTATGCAGAGATTGTGCTGCAAATTCATTGGAATGACTGTTTTCTGCAGAGCTACCGAATGCCAAGACACTATCATGATTAGGGCTGAGGAAGAAATAGCCCTCAGAGATCAGAAAAGTAGGTAGAGCTCCTTAAAGATCCGCAGGAACCTTATTAGCTCATGTTTCTTATAAATGCTGTAATGTACTTTGTCCCACTGACCATTTCCTGTGATAGCAAAAGGCTAAACCCAAGAATATGACAGTTTTACAAATGAGCAGTGAGATCTGGTTGAGACAAAGGCTCACCAGAAATGCCAGCTCATATACATGTGCTCTCCTCTCCTTTCTGCTTAGACTAGCCTTTCCTGCACTGTACCACCCCTTTAAAACTAAGATCCCACAGATAAACTTCAGAGCACCAAGTCTAAACAAGTGATAACCAATTCTCCATTTGCCTCCCATTCTAAAGTTAGTTGATGCCCAGCTTTTTAAAGAATTCTTCTTTTTCCTTAAGGAAGTTCCAAAATTTTCAGCAATCTTGTGCCAGTTCATCAACAATAGCTAATGTGTTTCTACTATAGCTACCTGCTCCACATCTTATTCTGCAAATCTGATAATAGCCAGTATACTTGGCTCACTCTTTTTACTTTTTTAAAGATTTCCATCCAGATAAAATTATTAATTCAGTACTTCATACATATTGCTTTTGGGTTGTTGTGAATGGCAATCTCATATTTTGCAATATATTTACACATAATAAAATCTATTCCTCAGGATGAAACATAGCCCAGAGGAACAGATTCTTACCTAATTAAAAGGAAAGAATCCCTCCCCTGTACTCAGGCTTCCTTACTGGCCACCTGCTAATACTGCCCATGTATGTATAAAATTCATTTGCACTTTTAAATTGAAAAGCTCCATTTGCTAAGCCTGCCTATAACGCTGCTCTCTCACTGGGGTGAATATTAGGTCTCAGTTGCAGTGAACATATCCAGCTATCCAGTGAACATATAATTGCAAATGCAATCCATATCCTGCATATTTTTGACACATAACTCAAGCACTAAGTACAACACCACATTAGCTCTGCAGGTGTCCATTTGGCTGGGAAGCCTTAGTAAGGTGCTGGCATTTAGCTCCTGTCCTCTAAAGTGTAATTTACTGACAGCATGGCTGCCAACATGAAAGATCACTGATACACTTGGTTCAGGATACAGACAATATGGGGAAGGCATCAAGAATCCTCTGCATCTTATAGAAACATGCAACTGGACAGGTTAAGGTAAACAGTCCCTAAGCCATGCCTAATTTCCTCTCCTCCACCTCCAGGAAGGCATTTCACCGATGCACAGCCGAAATGTGCTGACTATACACACGTGGAGAGGATTGCAGACTTCTGTTACCTCCCATGAAGCTTGGAATTGATCCATGACCATTAGGGATCACAGGTACATTGGCTCAACTGCTAGTCTACCACAAAAGATATGTAATCCATATTCACAGCCTTCCTTTCCTGGACCTATCTTAATCTCATCCTCCCTCCAGAGTGACAAATACGTAAAGAAGTTATAAGTATCTACTCCGCAGATGTAGCTTTCCTAGTATCCAGGGGCAGCATCTGATTCAGAGCTCATTACACCAGAGAACTGAAACACCAGTTCTGCATTGTGGCAGACAGCAGCTGCACTGCTGCTCAAGGCAATTTTTCATCCTTCCTGCAAAATTAGTGTTTAAGATTCTTCTGGACTCTGAGACAACGGTTATTCTACTGTCTGTCAAGTATTAGTTGCCATTGCAGCAGCTAATGGGTTTTGTGCAGATCATTAAAATATTCAAGAACCTGCAGCTTGTTTTAAGCCAGAGATTTCCCAGTGGGAAATGGAAGGAAAGAGCCATTCCAGGGAAATAATTAAAGTCATACTAACAGTAAAAAATGTATACTGCAAGATTAGACTCCAATCCTACCTCACTGTGTGTCCTGTGGAGTCAGTGGAATCGCTCCATGTTTGCATTGCTTTAAATAACATAAAATATTAAGGATTTCAAAACAATCAATGCTAGTTTTGGACTTCCTTAGAATGGAATGGGGTGGCATTTAATCAGGCAAAAGTACCAAACATTTAAACCTACTGTTATCTCAGAACAATAACTAAACTCTTGAACTAACACCCCAGGGCACTGGATGCTTAAAAGCATACACCAGAATTTTACATACAACTGAATGAACATCTTCAATATATAAAACCAGACATTTCAAACAAAAGCACCACATGTGATTAGCTCACTTCTAATTTGAGAAGATTAGGAAAAACTTTCTGCCACTGACAATTTGTGCCACAACTGGCGAAAGTAGATCTAACTGATAGCTTTCTACAATGTAGGTAGCTGTGGCTTTCACAGCTAGATATCTGCCTGCAAAATAAATGGTATTGAAAAAATGCCTTTATATTTCTTCCCTGGAGTATTGCTATCTTTTTCTTTTAAAAACCAACCATTGCAGTAATACTCCTCAGCAAACCCACTGACACTTTGGAAGCTCATCTAAATACCTATCAGATGCTTGACTGTGTTATTAAGAATCATGTTTTAGATCATTGTGAATATTACCAGAAACATATTTGTAACAAATTTCAGTTCCACTTCACAAACCTCAGAAAAATAATGACCATACTAACTTCTGAAGGGCTATTACCAACCCATGTATAAATGCTAAACTTTAAGATAAGCTCGGTAGCACATAGTGTCTGTAAAAGCTTCAGGCTGCAGAGCTGCGTCCAGTCAAATCCTTCCTGACTCAACATCAATTCTGAACATTTATAGCTCTGTAGCAAGGAGCTTTTCTGTGCTGAATAAACAAAACAGAAACAAATGAACAAACAAAAAAAGCTCAATGCTCAGGGCTGGAAAAACATTTGTCTCCTCTTTTGGCTTGGGGCTGTAGTAGGTGTTGTCTCATCTCTCTGTTTAAGAGTAATGGCCACCCTTACTAAACTTGAGAGGGCTATGGTGTAATGCCAGCTGCTCTGTGCCCCACAACTACACCACAATTGGGAAGGTTGGAATGGAAGAGGCAGTCTGACCACTCAGATGTACCTACACTGCTCAGCAGCAAAGGGGACATATCATGCTCTCAGTCCAAGGGCAAGTGCTGTGTCAAGGCTACATCCGTGTCACATACCACTTCACTCTGGCTCTGTCTCTTGTTAAAAATATTTCACGTGTGCTTCTTCCAGTTCCTAGTGTCTAAATTGTAGGAAAGCTGTGTCTTAGCCCACCCAGGTAGTATGTTTTATGGTGTGAATACGGCTTTATGATTCATTCCCTCCGGTATGGTATAAAGGCACCTGAGAGTGTTTGGGGGTTGCAATGTCTGTTGGGAGGACTAGAGAGAAGGGTGCCAAGCTGGTAGGGTGGTACTCATACTGCCTCCTGGAAAAAGGTCTTGATGCACTTAATCCATCATATTGTGCTTTGATGTCTTCAAAAGCAGTAGCTGATGTGAGCCAGAGTGACACAAGAAAGCATGTTAATGATGAAATGGGCAAAAACTGCTACAGGACCCTAGCCCACTCCTCAGCCTCACGTCACTCAGCACCCTACATTTAGCCTTTATGGTCACCCATCATAAATTAGAAACGCCCCTTTATTTTAGCTTGCATTAAGATGAATGCAGTTTGGAAACTGGAGGGCTGTGTAAAGTTTTATCCCTTTGTTGGGGGTTAGGTTTTCTTTCCTTTTGTTCCTTTTTTTTTAGGTATAGAATTTTTTCCCATAAGTTGCTAGGAAGCTAATGACTGGGTACCTAAGACGAACAAAGGCCTGGGGAGGAAAGTATCTGGGAGTTTCTCTCAGAGGGAGAGATATCATGAGAATTGGGCTGGTAAAAGGCAGGGCTGGGGGAGCTGTGGGTCTCTCTTTGCTCTGAGCTTCGGTGGAGAACTGTCGGTTGTTGCTGTCGCTGGACCCCCACCCCCCTGGGCCCGGAGCTGCTTTTCTTCTGCTGTGGGGTGAGCCTCTGCTTGTGAGAGCAGTCACTGAACTGGGACCTCATGAACATCTACCTCACTTAAAGGGGTGCCCGGGATTCTGCTCCCTGCCCTGTTTGGGAGCTGGGCTGCTGCAGCCCTGCCCCTGCCGCACTTTCGGCACTGCTCTGGGTTTTTGCCTCACACCTCTTGCCAGCCAAGGCATCCTGCCGTCCCAGCTTGCTGCTCCTGGGAGTCCTGCCGGGGCACCAGGATCGACTGCCCCAGGAGGTTTTGTGAAGCCAGGCCTCTCTTCCTTCCCTTCTCGTCCCGGCCGCCATTGCCACGTGCTGCCAGACGCTCACGCCACAGCGCCCCCTGCAGCCGCGGGGGAATCATCGCACCTGCCCTGCCCGCCGGGAGCCACCAACGCCCCCTGCCGGCTGTGACCATCACTACACCGAAGGGAAAGTGCCCTCAGGCCAGGAGGCTGTGACCGGGTTCCTGGTTCTGCTTGTTGTTAATGTTGTAATAGTTGTTCTTTGTTTGCTTTAATATACATATTAGTAAAGAACTGTTATTCCTATTCCCATATCTGTGCCTGAGAGCCCCTTGATTTCAAAATTACAATAATTCGGAGGGAAAGGGTTTACATTTCCCATTCCAAGGGAGGTTCTTGCCTTCCTTGGCAGGCACCTGTCCTTCAAACCAGGACACCCTTATAAAAAGCAAATCCCTGTAGAGGAAAAATAGGGAATTATTTTGCCAAAAGATTTGAGACAGCTAGAACTGTGATTAATATAAACTACTAATAAGGCTTGTGAGCTCTGTATACCCATAATGAAGTTGAAGTGACTAGCATTAAGAGTGGGCAGTCAGGAGAAGAAAATGTTGCAAAGAAATTCAACAGCCTTTATATATGTATATATTCACATAATTCACATAATGAAGGAAAATACTGGCACACATCAGATATGATTCCTAAAGTATAATTGCTCTAGGGCATAGCTTTCTTTGGAAAAAAAAAANAAAAAAAAAAAAAAGAGTGGGTGTTTTGTGATCCTTGTCCATGCTTTTCCACGCTACTGCAGATGCTACTCAAAATTACTGACTAGCTGACTACTGCTAAATAGTTAGGAAGATGCACACCTAGAAGGAAGATCACACTGTAAAAGGCTGTTCTTTAATTGCTGCAGTGACTACAGGATTCCTTTTTCTCTATGTACAGGAGGAGAATGACAAGAACAGCAGAAACCATTAGGAACCAGTGGAAACATTTTGATAATGAAAGTCAAAGGAAATAGAACTTTCCCACTTAGCATCCAATTAGGAGAGGTTACCAAAAGGCAATTTAAAAGAGATGTGGACATGAAGGAGAGTAATTTCTTCCTGAGTGTTTAGCTTGATTCCCACTGCATTGTTACAATACTGCTAGAATAGGAACGTGAAAGAAGAGTATTGCTTTTAATTTACCTGGTAGGAACTGCTATAGTTCAAATTGAGTCTCAGCCACTGTGTGCAACTGTGTTTGCGAATAAGCTAATGGTGGAGGTGGGGCAAGGTGGTTGGGAGGGGATAGTGATGTCTTTTTAAAGCCATGCATCTATGAGAAGATCACATTTATGTATAAAATGCTCTGCTTGTGCCTTTTGAAACATAACTTCTGTCATGCAGTTTGCTATTTTTAAGCAGTAAAAAATGATGTATCAAGTGGTTATTCTTAAGCGAATGGAAACTTACTGAAAGCCATACACTTTACAAGTTATTCTGAAGATAACAATGCACTTTTCTGTTAAATCTTTTATCTACTGTTGTGTTATCCTCTACTCTTATCTTCTAGAAACAAATGCAACCGAATGCTGAGGCACTTCCAGTTATTAAAGTCGTAGGGACTCCCTGGATTCCTGCCCAGGAATCAAATGAGTCTATAGGAGAGTGGGCAGATAATTCAGAGGGTTATCTTCCCTTCCTCTATTTCTCTCTAAGGAACTTTGTTCCTTCTGCCTAGACAACAGCATCTGCATTTTGTGGTTGGCTAGAACTGCATGAATTTGAAGCTCAGCATGAAAACAAAGCATTGTGCCCAGTCTCTTGACTTCTTTGAATTTCATTCATTTTATGTTTCTGCCTTGCCCCAGACTTCCACTGCCAGACCACAAACTTGAAACAACCTTTCATGGACCAGGGCCCTGATATGCCAGAGAGTGTCTCTGGTTACAGCTGATGTAGCCTAAGACCTCCCCTGGGAGAACATGGAACAGAGGACCCAGAACACACCATCTACAAAAGCCAGCTGTGTGTGTCTCTCTGTAAAAGGGAGCCCAGCAAACCTCCAGGCATGATGAGAAAATTCAGATTTAGAAACCCAAATTCCCTTTGGGACCTTCCTCTTTGTTGGACCTTTCTCACCAAAGCTGAAAAAACAGAAACTCCCCCTCTGTAACCAAGAATGTAGGCCACAAACACATCTTTCTCAGGACAGAAGGAGGAGCACAAAGGACCTTGCATTACTAGTCTCTCCTGGGGTTAATGCAACAGGGTGCCTCAGGACAAAATCTCTGGGGATAGGTAGATTGTTGGGACAATAGATGGAAGATAAAGATCTGAACAGAATTTCTGGGCTATAGGGATAAATTGGGAATTGTCTGTTGTATTAAATACAAGTATTATTCTGTACCCATGCACACATTCATCATTTTTGTCTGTTGTGAGTATCCTTTTTGCCCACTCACTCTGAGCTCTTTGGCTCCTTTATGCTTTCCTACAAAGCACTGACATTCTTGATTACAGCATGGTTAAAGATATATCTTGATTTGCCAGAGTGCCTGAAATAGGTATGTGCTTCTCTCAAGGTCAAGTTTTCCATATTTTTCACAGCTAGTATCACTGCCTGTTCTGTACCTCTGTTCAGTATTATCTACCTTGATGCCTCAAAAATGACATAGAAGAGTGAAGATTTTGAGAAGGCTTATCCAATACCACAAAGTATGTTCATAATTGCTATCCAGAAAGGGCACAGCCAGCAGGGAACAGGAGTCCTTCAGTACCCATTTTTGTCACAGGGTCAGCACCAGAGACTTCTTTCCATACAAGACACAGCGACCAAACCACCAAGGTCAGACCACCAATACATCCCAGTGCTACAAGCTCATGTCCTACAGCATAGCATAGACTATGCTGGCAAATTGGAAGGATGCTGATTTTGGTCTCATATTTTTGTCACATAGTACATGTCACTTTAGCATAGTGGGGAGAAGAAGTCATAAAAGCATAACCTTTTGTTCTGTTAGGAAAAGTTTTGCCATGATTAGGTCCTCTGAAAGATCCTCAAAGAAACCAGGCTCTAACAGCAGCCCCTTGAAGCCAAATTCCCATTTGACTTACAAAGTCTCAGAAATAGAGGTTCTGACACAGTCAGGGTTCCCAAAGAAAGCTAGGGATGGAGCCTGCAGTCTCCCATCTCCGAGAGCCAGCTACAGCAATAATTAACAATGTGGCTTTTGGCCAGCTACCCTGTTGTGAGAGTGTTCCTCACTCCACCAGTGAGGACACACTCAGGTTTTTTTTAAATTAACTACTGATGCCTTCTGCTTAATTATGGGAAGAGTTTCTGCTAGGACCTAGGAGAGAAAGAAATGATCCACAACATGCTAAAAACAGTGGGAGATGGGTGTGCAAAAATTCTTTGAAATATTTCAAGCAACAGAAATATTTGAAGTGGCTTTTGCGACTTGCATGCTAGCAGAGTAGACTGCCACACATTTGGTAGTGCTTTTCATGGTGCAATCCATGATGTCAGGAAAGCACAGTCTGAAATACACAGATCCAAACCATTGCCTTCACACTTGCCTGTATATACTTTGTACACCTATATATGTACGCATATTTATACATAAACCACTATTGCCTCATCATATACAAATGCTGGAGCAAGTGCTAGCCTTATAGATTTATTCTTACATGCACAAATATACAGATAGGTAAAGCAAATGTCCTTAAAACCCTTCCACTCTGGCAGCTGTGTTTTAGGAATATGAACTGTTGCACTTATTCCTTTGTGACTTCTATGTCAGCTTCTTCCAATTTTAATACTGCTTATACTCATAATTGCCTTTTACCTCTCTGACCTCCTTGAAGGAAAAAAAACAAACAAGAAACCTCAGCACAGAGGAGAACTGACCCTATTCTAGTGGTGTTATCTCAGTGGTTTGATATGTACAAACTTCCTAGCAGAGCTGCCTAACCCAGATCAGATCCTCAGTACCAACCCGAGCTCTCCCTCAGAGCAAGGCTGGGGGACCAAGAATACAACTACAGAAAACCCTGCAAGATTAAGTTGTTTGGAAGCAGACACTTATTGTCACACAAAAGGCTGAAAGCTGTGTCTCTGGGAAATGTTATCTATTTGCACGAGTTTGTGCTATCTGTGAAATTTAAACACAGGAAATAGGATTTGTCATGCCAGATCAAATCACAAGGATACTGAGATTAACACTGCATTGCCCACTGTTATCAGTGTCCACTGCAGGGAAGGAAACTGGAAAATACTGCACTGTGCTGATCTTCATCTCTGCTCTTTCGGTAGGATTTCACTAACCAGAAGGCTTAAACACATTTTACATTAAACAAGAACTAGTTATTTGACCCTGCTGTTGCTCACTCACTGTGTCCTTAGGAAAAGCAAACTGTATTCTCCAGAGATGATTATTCAGAAAAAATAAAACCACTGAAATAATAAAACAAAATGTATGAGGTCCTATAACATTTTCCTCTAACCCACTGTCCCAACAAGGCATGAGGTATGTGGCTTTCCTGGAGAAGCAGTCTTTTAGTTCATGGAACTGGTGAGTTAAATGATGACAGTTGAAGATGTCAGGCTAACTTCTTACAAGAGCAGGAGTTGGGAGTCTTGCTGTCCTAGCATAACCGCTACCGAAGTAATTCCCTTCGTCATCTGAATTCCTTCAGCTTTCTCAATTGGTTACAGTATTCTCCTCTTCCTACCCTGCCCCAAGTGACTGTGCCCTGTTACTAGACTCTCCTAAAACAATTCCACTCTTTCACCCAAAGATAGCTGCACTTCAGAAGTCACTGAGCTGCTACCAGTGTACTTAGGTTTTATGACAAAGCAGCGGAGCCTTTTTGAGATGAAGGAAGTTAAACACATGTTCAATGGTTAGGCAGTGTCCCCTGTTCTTTTCTGATCCTTACACTGCAGCACTATCCATTGTACTATAATCTTCTTTGTCTCTTAAGATGTAGAGGAAATATTAGAAATAACCATCTGTCAAACTCAGAATAAATGAAGCCAAACAAAACAGAGCAAACTAAATTAATGCAGAAACTCCGTATGTACTATATTCCACTATTCTGCAAGATATCTGGTCCCCAAGTCACATTGTATCTTAAAAGAACTGCAATTCACATGGATGTCAGGAAGTAGGAAAGATTACAGAGTGGAGCCTTTTCTTGATTCCACAGTTTTGGCCACATACCAAAGAAAAGCACATTCCACCTGTGCATGAGTACTAGTGAAAAATAAATAAATAAATAAATGTAACCAAAATGGCAGACATCAGAGAGCAGGAAAACTTGAGTGGTCTAAAGTCTTGTTACAAATCAAGATAACCCTTTGAACAACTGCTTGAAATAGCAATAAAATCAGATGCTGTTTAGAGATTTCGATAAGTGTCCCATGGGCAGAAGAAACAGCTACATAAAACCTGTATCATTGGTGGCACAAGCTTTCTGTCTTCCAGAAGCACTGATTCAGGTTTGTATCATTCTTAGACAAAATTCATGTTTTTTTGAAAGTGGAATCCTGTTAGGTACTACATTAATAAATACTGGGGAGGAGGACTAGGTTCACTTTAGGAGACACAGGAAAGCAGAAACTTTACTTGCTTGTTAAGATTTCAGGACACATGATTTACTGTCCAGGCTGCTTGCCTTGTATATGCAAAAATGTCCTCTGTAAATAAATGACTCTAACACCATGTCATAGAAGGTTTTACTGCTCAGTATGGAACAATTTTATCAAAGCAGCTCAGTACTGTACTTGAGAAAATGTGACAGGCAAAAAAGTCTTTGCATGCCTCCTTTCTATGTGCTGTATCTGCTCTCCATTTAATATGCAGGTTGGAATTTGTTACTGCATGAGAAGATGAAGTGTTAGGAAGGTGTCTTGCTGTGCCAGGCTTGGAGCTTGCAAGTTTCAGAGAGAAGAGATGAGCAGTCCGAACTGACACATTTCTTCTCCAACTGATCTTTTTAAAATTTCTGCACAGGTTTTAGAGGCCAGCATGAAAATCTGTGGGAAAATGAGATTAAAGTAATCTATGGGACAGATGATGAAGAGTGGGTCTTTTCCTCCAGTCAAAAGCTAACCAATCTTGCTCTGTACTCTTCTGAAACAGAAGCCACAAGCAAGGTGGCATCAGCCTCCTACTGCTCTTCATCCATACTCCTGCCTCCAGCTGGGCATCATATCAACCTGCTAGATAGTAGACAGGAAGGATGTATGCTGCAGAGAATATGCTCCAAGCACATCCAGTGCCACAGTTATTGGCTCACCATCTTACACAAGCAGACAAATCTGAACTGAGAAACTCGTTGTAAGACAATCAGGTCCGAAACATGCAGAGTACACAGTATGCCTTGGCTCTTTGCTCAAGGAGGTGTCTCCAAAGATATTTTAGGGAGCAGCCCTTATTGAGCAGCCTAAAGAAGACCATGAAGGTAATGCTGCAAGGTGCAATGAAACAAATGTAATGAAGAGTCTGAAATGTACTCTCTCACAGGCTCTGGCTCTGTCCAACTTCTTTATTTCCTACTGCTACAAATGCTCAGCTTTTGATCCAGTCCAGCACTCAGAGTATGAGTTTTCACACTGTTGCTCTTCATAGAAATAGTAAGCTAAGGTGCCACATTACTCCTCGTCTGTACACCAGTACGGTGTTGTAGATGGTTCACATGGAACAGGAGCTGTGGTCTTGAAAACAGCCACTTCCCTTCTCCCTTCTTGCACCATACAAATGTTCCTGCAGAATACCTCTACCAGGAGGCTGTGGGCAGTGCTGATGATTTTAACCTAAGAAACCTGATTGCTTTTGAACTTCTTTCCAGGTATGTTATAACTTACAAACAAGAATGTAAGTTTTGGGACCATTTGTCTAAAAAGAAGAGGAAGACTGCCAAATGTAAGCTATTTTTGCCTATCAGGGTGAGATTTCTTTAACAAGTCCTGGAAAAGTAAAAAGACCAACATGTTTTCATTCTCTAGTCTTGAATATATAGTTGACTGAACCCATAAAACCAAGGCATTAGAGTGAAGTCTCAGATTTACTCTTCCACTGCAGCTCCAGAGCAGAAAAGTCACAGGGTCATAAGACACTTGCTTCAGAGCACTGCAGTCCTGGAAACAAGAGGAGAAAAAATGTCCTGCATACCCAAATTTTTCTGATGTGCTTAAGAATGGCCTCTGCAGTCCTCAGTAGCAAGAGCACAGAGGGGTCCAATTGCTGTTGGTTTGCCCACTTAGTTCAGCAGGAAAAAATGTATCACAGGTAGTTCCATCATCAAGGAAAATGGAAGTTGTAACTTAGGTTTTAATATTACACTGTACAAAAGAAATACAAAATAAATCTGGAACACTTCTGTGGTTGAGGTGAAAGAGAAGGTGGGAAGCATTTCTATCTGCCAGGGGCAGAATTAGCAATCAGTGCCACAAATTCTCACACTATGAAACAGGACATGAAAACATGAATTTCCTCTTCCTCCCTTGGATTACTGTCTCCTCAACCCAACCACCAGCCTTTTCTGTGAAACTGGAAATACATCACAGTCTTTCCCTTCTCCTTTACTTAAGAATGGAGGCCCACTCTTGGGCTGGATTTGGAGGAGTGTAGGTACATGTGCACATAAAAGGGTAGAGCAACCTTCAGTTTTGGCATGTGTCTCATAGAGTGTCTTACAGAGATGGGACTTTAAAAAACTTTCAGCTCTCTGAATATCTGTCTGTCACTGGAACTCCAAAAAAAAGTATGACATGTCTGTTCATTTGTGAAAGCCTTGGGGAGAGAGCCTACTGAATCACCCTGCTGCTCTCCGGTCTTTCCCACCGTCTGGCCAACAGCAACAGGCACGTTCTCTGAAACATCTACTATTTTCTAAGAAGTGGAAGGAAACAGTTTATTTTATCTCCTGTAGCTGTTACAAGATTGACAGTGACACGTGTGAAATGGACATGTCCCATGGAAATTCAGGAAAGAAAAGCACTGAGCAACTCTAGAATAAGTATGTGGTCTCAATTCTCTCATCGCTCTGTAGTGTGAGTAGACATTCACAGGTGTTAGCAATAAACATTGCCTCCCTCCCACTTTGTAGTGCCTTTCCTACCAAGCATGGGTAGCAATGTTCTATACTGTTCTTTCTTCTCCATGAGTTATTTTAGTGACTTGAATAGTACTATTCTCAATTTACATCAACATGACTGAGAACAGAATAGAAGGAAATGACTGTTTTAAATTGCTCCAGGAATTATTCCTGCTTGCTGCAGGAAAAGGTAAAAAAAAAAAAAA
>VZZY01014163.1:0-10148 GCA_013400335.1 Eurystomus gularis | reverse complement strand
TACTAAACCAACACAGGTACCTTACAGATCACTTCACAGCTTTCTCCCTTGCTATTCTACCTTATTACCTACTGCTTTCATTTTTCTACCCTGCTTCTGCCTTACACATCCCTTCTACAAAAGCAGAGAGAGCTTCAGTCTAGTCATTGCATAGCTTAACTAGAAGTTGAGTATGGTTTACCCAGCCAGAAATGTTTTCCATATCCACAGTAAGGGAAGGACAATTAAGGAACTACATAACAAGCATCCAATATGCTCCTGAATGGAAAGCAAGAGTGGTGATCCATTGAAGAGCATAGGAAAAAGGAGCCTAGTAAGTTGTGATCTTCCAAAATGTTGTCAAAGGCCCTTATGCAACACACTTAACTTGTCAGTGGTAAAAAAAAAAAAACCAGCACATGAATTTTCTGCAGACTCTCAGAAGATGGTATTTGTCCTTATGCAGATGTTTCAAGTCTGTCATATTCTTTATCTCCAAATTCCCCTCTGAAAACAGGCTGCAGAAAGAAGACTTGAGTGAACTCCTCTCCTATTGCTGCAAAAACCCCCTCCACTAAGCCTGTCTTACAGGGTTTAATGCACTCCAAGGCTTTCTCTTTCTCAGACACAGAAGTACAACATCCTAGTACTTTTTTTTTTTTTTTTTTACACTGAAGAAACATACCATCTTCCACTTAGAAAATTCAGATGAACTTATTTCCTATTATGTTCCCTCATGGCACAACACGAGCTTGGGCATCCTTTAGCTCCTGACAAAACACCAGGTCCCTGTGGCTCTGAACAAAAAGCCAATCTCCTCATGACTAAGCTGCATAAAGGCCACATTTAAGATTTATGGCTTTCTTCACCAGTTTGCCACAATTTAATTAAAACACTAAAGTTGCTCCACTTAGAAGCATTTGCTAAACAGTATCTCAGAGTGCATGAGGTAAGGGAAGTCTCAGCAAAGGTAAGTGAAAGCATTAATTTGACTTCTGTTAAATAAAAAACAGTGCCTTAGAATATTTAACAGGTGGCAGGTTTGGCAGCTCTGCTGTGTGTAGGCTCTAGACAGGTTTATCATGCCTTTCATTTGAAAACCTTTATGTGAACGCATTTGCTGAGACAAATTATCTTGTTCACAAAAACATCCTGCTCAAGGCTGCTGTTTTAAGTGTTACATCAATCAAATTATGTTGTAAAAACATTAGCATCAATTTTGGCAATCATCATCTCATATTTATAGCTTTGGAGCTCTCTTCATTAGTTTCCTATTCCAATTCTGGTAATTTTAAAGTTTTAAATCTACAATTATCAAGGAAGTATTGAACAAACTGGTTAACTTATTTAAATGTAGCTGGACAGAGAAGAAGAGACATCTAGACTGACAGGCAGATTTTCTAGTCATATAGGGGGGTTGAAAAGAAATGCTGGTTTTACAGAAAAGCAAGATTTCAGCCATTCCAAGGCTTTTCACTGAATAGCTGTCCTGGGAAACATCTGTTTAAAGAAAAGGGATTATGCTACTATGATTTCCCAGGGAAACTTTCTTTCCTCTGCTTTTTTCCCCCCCTTTAAAGCAGAGGAGATCAACTGATGAAATATTATTCCACTCTAGGGCATTGAGTAGATTTTCATTTTGAAGCACAAATTTGTACTCGAATTAAATGATCACCCTCCTGAATATAAGATAAAGGCTTGTGTTCCCATTTACACAAAGATGAAGAAAGTTTCAGGTGCTGAGAAGAATTTAGGATAAAGACTATTTTTGAACACAAATTACTTCATTGTCTAGGAAAACCAATGCAAGTACCAAAGCCTGAAATCATTCCTGTCTGATATTCAGTACACAATTCCCATCACTGAGTTTCAGAGCAGTTTAACTGATTAACAGCTGTTTTATGCCTTAAATTCAAGACCTAAGACATCTCTGGCCAAGAGTCCCAGTCAAACAAATGACAGCCATCATCAGCCTTGTGGGATTCTTGTCTTTATTATTAAACTGAGATAGCTACAGCATCTACCCAAAGGCTGGGTAGGACACAGCTTCGCATTATAGACACTGGTGTGATTTTCTGGCTTCTGTCACTCATTACTAATATCATACTAGTATCAAGAGAGTGGCAGTCTGTCCTGGTCCCTGCTATCCTGGGCAATGTCTTTGCAACAAATAGACGTTGGAAAGTAAGACAGTGGATGTCAAAGCAATAACCACCAAGCCCTTTTTGGCATTTTAACTTTTTAAAACTATTAACTACCCTTTTCTCACACATCCAGTATCAACTCCTGAACTAGCTTGAAAAGGGTGAGTTCTAAAACCAAACCATCTTCATTTCCACAGGGCAAAGGTCCCATCTCATAAATCCAAGATGAATAAAGGCACTGCTGTGGATCCGCTGTATTGAAGTTTCTTATACTAATCAGTATGGCACCATCTGTTTCTTCTCCACTGCATTGTTCCCTGCAGTTGTTACAAACTTCAGCTGTTAAAGAGCAAAAAGCATTTTCACATGTCTCATTGCTGATCAAGAGTTAAATGTCTTGCTAAAGATACTCTGGCAAGACTCCACTCAACACGCTTTTGCGCTACCTTATCTATTTTAAAAACCTTGGAATGATTCTTGATAGAGGTCAGTTTCAATGACTCCACCAAAACGAAAGTTCAGCCATTACAAACGTTACCCACTACCACCCAAGACTGCTGGGTTAGTCCACACAGTGTTGGTGCCAAATCCAGGAGCAGCACCATGGAGACTGTAGTGGGTCTGGCTGAGCTGGTTTTCCACATAGCAGCAGTGTTTTGTGCTGGGAGCTAGAACAGTGTTGATAACACATCCATGTTGTGACTACTGCTGAGCAGTGCTCACACAGCACCAAGGCTCTTCCCAACATTCCCCCCCCTCAGTGGGATGGGGTGGGCAAGATCTTAGGAGGGGACACAACCAGGACAGCTGACCAAAGGGATATTCCATACCATATGACGTCAGCTCAGCCATAAAGCTAGGGAGAAGGAGGAGGGGGCTGGGGGGCCGTTCTGTTGTCCTCCAGAGCAACCGCTACGTGTCTTGCAGCCCTGCTTCCCAGGGAGTGGCCAAACATCGCCTACTAATGGGAAGCAGAGAATAAAACTTTGTTTTCCTTTGCTTCCGCGCACAGATCTGCTTAGCTTTTGCTTCTATTATTATTAAACTGCTTTTTGTTTCTCATCTTATTTTCCTCCCCTTTCTTTTTGCTCTGCTGAGGAGAGAGGGGGGAAGAAAAGGGGGGGGTGATAGAGTGGCTTGGTGGGCACCTGGCGCTCAGCCAAGGTTAACCCACCACAGGCACACTTTTCAGCTGAAGCTCAGCAGTCCAGTGATTGCAAGGTCTGAGTTAAGGCTACACAAAAAAAAAAATCATAAAGGTGCTTCAAAATCTTTTACTCCCTGCAGTCAGTTACTCCATGTTTTGCTACCAAAATGCTGTCTTTCCAGGGCATATTCTGCATTGCTCTTTCACATTACAAAGAAGTTAGCCCTTTGCTGCAGTGATGAAAATGGGAAAGACTGCCAATTTAACAGACTATTCTGCTCACATCTCACAGGCTTCAATGAGCCACAGGCAGCTGGGGTCTGGGCATTTCAACTGGATGAGACAAGCACCTGCAGCAAGTGTTGCCCTCGTAGATTTGGCCAGGATAGGCAGGAGGGGCTTCTTTTCCCATGTCACTGACTGTCTGAGTTGGAAAGGGAATGAGAGCAGTTCCAGAAAGCCATAGTCACCTACAGAAATATTTTCAGACTGCCAACTGAAGAGTAAAGATGATTTCAAGAATGCTGTTTGAGGTCATTCAGATTTTATCTACTACACAAGCCACTACCTTGGCCAAAAGCCTCTTTCCCTAGCAACAAATGATGTCGTACATGCTGCTTTTTCAACTGCAAATACGGCTTTTATCCTACAGATAATAGGCTTAGAGAAGGCTATTCTTAAGCACTAATAAGCTAAAAGAACTCAATTATTTTCATTTAAAGACTAATGAAGCTCCCTTGTGAGCTATTCAGTTTTTAACTTCAGGAGCCATTCAGCACTTGCACTACATCCAAGTAAATAAAAGGAAGGGAGAAAAAAAGTCAGGATGACAGCCTCTTTTAATGGACACAGACCTACAGTGCTGAAATTCCCTTTAAACAGGAAAACAGAAAGATCATCAACATGCCCATCAGAGTACATAGAAGGATGTGCAAGGGTCAAGCTGTAGACAAAAACAATTATAACAAACTACTTATCACCCCTAATCATTCAGGAATTTTTAGGGCAACATTTCAGCAGTTAGACTGAGTGTGGGATGGGAAACACTTGAGTGCTGGTTTTCTCAGGCCACTTGATATTGACCTGATATAATGATTAGTCTAATGCACAAGAGCTCCTTTCTGAAAAGATCAAGAGATTATGTGAGATTACATGCAACAGAACCACTGTTATCAGCTTGTCACCTTCACTTTGGGGAATGAGTCCTTGTGAAGGCTACCCACTTTATCTTCCTCTTTGGCCACCCAAGACTAACTGCCACAAGCTTCTAATCACACTCTGAAAAACTTAAAATACTTAAGGGGATTGCTTAACCCCCCTTAGGAGGAGGACAAAAAGTTACTTCTGGTATTTGAAAGCAAGATGGAAGACAGCCTCTATCTTTTGTGGGGAAGAAAATCCTATTTTTTCAACATCTGTGCATTTTCCATATTCTACTGTTACTCCTTCTACCTGACAAATATATTTAATTCTTCTTGGCTAAGTCAGATGATGACATGGCTTCTGCTGCTGCTACAGTTTCTTAATACTTTACTGAACCGTGATGCAAAACCACAGAAAAAATGTTAAGACACCACTATTAAGCACTGCACTTCACGCTATTATATCAAAATATAGTCTCGGTTTCCCACATCACAGCTATTTGATTTTCACCCCTCTAGCTCTGTCAAGCAGTTCCTCATATAGTGCTAGCCAGACACAAAACACAAAGTGTGCTTCTACATCCCTCCTCTCTCTGACACCATGACAAGATGTCTGGCTATACCTCATTTAGTCTCCTGCTAGCTCAGTCATGAGCTACTTTAAATCTTTCAGCCACTAATTTTTGTTTCCCATGGCTGTTTTCAACCAATAGATGTGAGACTGTTAAGGATACCTGCACAGACAAGAGAGCAGAGGTGATGGCCAGAGGTAGCAATGCACCACCATTCAATCTCACCTCAACCACTTCACAGGATCCTGGGCACCTTTTTTCACTGTTTTTGCTTCTTCTGATTCCCATTCTCATCTATTTTCCAGAAAAACAAACTACAATAAAATTATTTGAAAAAGCTTTTTTTTTTTCTCCAAGACCAGACCATCCAAAGTTCACTTCCTGGTGCTGCCTGTAACACATTTTTGTTTGAAATGGCTGTTTTCATAGAATCATAGAATGTCAGGGGTTGGAAGAGACCTCTGGAGATCATCAAGTCCAACCCCCCTGTTGGACTGTTGGGGCTGTTATGTTCCACTCATTTCCTCTTTACCATTTAACATCTGCAATATGCCAATGAACAACAAACATTAGACATGGGACTGGCTTTGTCTTATTCCTTCTAATTAGACAGACATATCCATAATCAAGCTTCTCACTAGATATACGTGCTACCCATTTCATGAGTTATGGATATGTAGAGCCACATGTATTCAAAATAAAATACTCTATTACAGTACTTTAGCTATGTATCCAACAGAAGATGTAAACTCCTTATGAGCTGAGTGTAACTCACAAGAATAACCCCCAAAGGAACTTTTCTGTGCTAAGAAACACAGCATTCAAGAGCAACATCTTAAGCATGAAAACCTAACCACAAGATGAACTCTCTGTTTAAGTAATAAAGCTTAGGCTCTATAACATTTCCTGGAGATCAATGACCAGTTGAAGGAGTTGATAACCAGAAGCAGACAAATGAATTTCCTAGGAAATGTTGCATGAGGCCAGGCTTGTTATCCATAGAGGAACTAAGGAATAAAAAGGAGTCCAAGTTTTATTCACTGCCTCTCCTTAGGCCTCAGACTCTGAAGTTATTACTACACTTCAACCATTTTCAGAAATGTACATTTTATTTATAAAAGAAGTAAAAAGCAAATTCAGGTGTCTGAAAGACTGTCCTCCAAATGCAGACCATTGCTGAAACTCAAGATTTTCTGTCTGCTAGACAACATGGCAGGCAGGTCAACAAACTGTGGTATTTTCTAATTCAGTTTCACAGAATCTTGCTAAAATACAGGATAATTTCCATATGGTCATGTGCTTTCTTCAAATGAAGGATTAAAAAAAAATTCTTCACTATTAATGCCTTATTGACGTATTTTAATTATCCACTGCAGTATTAGGGCTGCAATGGTAAGACAGTGAACTGTATTTTTAGGCATTCAACTCATCCCCAAAAGAAACTTCATCTTTCATAGTCAATATATCCAAATGAGCCATGAAAACTCATCAATCATGCCTCCACAAGTTTATCTCAAGCTTTATTTGCACATTCAAGTAAGTAATTTTAAGTAAGCATCAGGCAATCTGACTCCTAATCTAAATGCACAGGCTACTGAGTGTAAACATAGTATGAAATGAGTAACAGCTGGTGAGAAAACATCTGCTCCTGGTGTGCAGTAAAAATGGAAGCAAAATCAAAACTGCCTTTTAAAACACAGAGTTACCTGCTGAAATTTATCTGGCAACACCAACAGTCACCTCTCAGTCTCCAGATTTGAGTAATGGATGGAAATCACAGTCTTCTCTCAGGCTACCTCACCAGAAGTTATCTCACTTGCTGGACAACTGCCTGCGCTGCCTCCACATAGGGTGGCTGGTCATATAGAATAATGTTTCCCTCCCTCACTTTTAAAACTTTCTTCCCATCACTGCTATGTTATCTTAGGCATCCCACCATAAGCCTCATCCCCACAATCAAGGACAGCCCTTCTAATCCAGCAAGCTCTATTTGCTACCGCAGATGATGAATGGTGACAGTCGTCTCTAATTTATTTGGACTGTTATTCTTTTGATCCAAAACTGTTGAAAGCTGTCACCCTTGTTCATTCATCCTCTGCATTTTAACAATACAGAATCACAGAATCTAGTGGGTTGGAAGGGACATCCAAAGGTCATCTAGTCCAACCTCCCTACAATAAGTAGGGACATCTCTAACTAGATCAGGTTGAGCCCCATCAAGCCTGGCCTTGAACATCTCCAGGGATGAGGCCTCTACCACCTCTCTGGGCAATCTGTTCCAGTGATCAACCACCCTCATAGTAAAAAAATTTTCCTAATGTCTAACCTAAATCTACCCTTTTCTAACTTAAAACCATTATCCCTTATCCTGTCTCTACAAACCCTCGAGAACAGATCCTCCCCTGCCTTCCTATAGGCCCCTTTCAGGTATTGAAAGGTTGCTATAAGTTCCTCCTGGAGCCTTCTCTTCTCCAGGCTGAACTGCCCCAACTCTCTCAGCCTGTCTTCACAGGAAAGGTGCTCCAGCCCTCTGATCATTTTCATGGCTTTCCTCTGGACACACTCCAACAGGTCCACATCCTTCTTGTGCTGGGGGCTCCAGAACTGGATGCAATACTCCAGGTGAGGTCTCATCAGGGCAGAGGAGAGGGGCAGAATAACCTCTCTTGATCTGCTGGCCACACTTCTTTTGCTGCAGCCCAGGATGCGATTGGCCTTCTGAGCTGCAATTGTGCATTGGTGACTCATGTCAAGCTTTTCATTTACTAGTACCCCCAAGTCCTTTTCCACAGGGCTGCTCTCTCTCACAGCCTACAGGCCCCAGCCTATATTGATAGCGAGGACTGTCCTGACCCTGGTGCAAGACCTTGTACTTGGACTTGTTGAACCTCATGAGGCTCACATGGGCCCCCCTCTCCAGCCTGGTCAGGTCCCTCATGGCATCCTGTCCCTCTGGCATATCAACTGCACCACCCAGCTTAGTGTCATCAGCAAACTTGCTGAGGGTGTCTTGGGGGTTAGATTTGCTTTCTGTTTGTTCCTTTTTACCTATAGAATTTTTTCCCATAAGTTACTAGGATGCCAATGACTGGATACTTACAAGGGAACGCGGCCTGGGGAGGAAAGTATCTGGGAGTTTCTCGTGGTGGGGGGACAGAGATACTGCGAGATTTGGGCTGATAAAAGGGGGGCGGAGTCAGCTGCTGCCTCTCTTCTTGCCCTGAGTTTTGCAGGAGGACGGTCACTGCTTTGCTGCTGTTGCCGGCCTTCTTTCTTCCCCCCCCACCTTCGCCCAGAGCTGTCCTCTCCTGCCGCGAGNGTCCTGCCGCCCCAGCTCGCTGCTCCCGAGAGCCCCGCCGGACCGCCGGGACCGACTGCCCCGGGGAACCGGTGAAGCCGAGCCTCGCTTTGTTCCCGTCTCGCCGCCATTGCCACGTGTCTGCCGGAGCTCGCGGCCACAGCGCCCCCTGCAGCCGCGGGGGCATCACCGCGCCAACTGTGACCATCACCACACTGAAGGGAAAGGGCCCTCAGGCCAGAGGGGTGGGACTGGGTTCTTTCTGACTCTGCTTTGCCGTTAATGTTTATATTTAGTTATTGTTCACTTGCTTTAATATATATATACTAGTAAAGAACTTTTATTCCTACTCCTATATCCTTGCCTGAGAGCCCTTGATTTCAAATTTACAATAATTTGGAGGGAAGGGGTTTATATTTCCCATTCCAAGGGAAGTTCCTGCCTTCCCTGGGAGACACCTGTCCTTCAAACCAGGACAGGGTGCACTCCATGCCACTGTCAATATGATATGGGACAGAGGAGACACTTCTGGAAAACTCATGCAGTAGTAAAAACACCTGTGGTTTACGGTTTGATGAAATGATTCTGCAGAATTCAACAGTGGATGACATAGTCCTTACAGAAATGTTTGGAGGTTATTAAACATTTTAGTATTTTAGAGACACCTCCAGTACAGTGAAATCTCTGTTCTATCCTTTTTAAGTGACAAACAACATTTCCATAAAGATTATGAATAATTTTAAGCTTGGAATAAGCAGTTAGTAAATTTCATTGTTAGTGTCTTATTTGTTCCTCTCTTTAAGCAGAAACCACTCCTCACACTCCTTAGTTTCACAATCTGATAAAATAGTTCAGTAGCAGTATTTCCCTACACAAAAAGAGCAAACAATCCTGTGATGAAAAGTGCTAAGTGCAACACAGCATTGTTTAAAAATCGCTTGTAGTTATCTTAAAAAACCTATCAAAAATCCAGTAGTGAGAAAAAAGTTGTTCCTTGAGAAAGAGGTAGCATCCTACAAGAGCTTATAAACAAATATATCCATGTGGTCTATTTTACAATGATATCAAATAAAGCAGGAAAGTATGGTGTCCTTCTTTATGTCTGGTGTTTACATTAAGTAACTAACAAGTAGTAAGACTCATCAGCAGAAAGTACTTATGCAGTGCAGCAAAATGACATGGTTAAGATACAAAGTATATTTACAATAGTTATATTTCAATACAAGACTCAAGAAAACAAGATTCTCTGTGCAGGAACCTGCCCACTTCACACCCCAAAGCCATGTTGCTTTTCCTTTAGGACCACATGAAAGATGGCTTTGCACAATGCTAATATTCTCTGTTCTTGCCTAGCTGGGAATATATGCAGGAACTAAACACCCACCAGACTTTAATGTCACAGCATTAATATCTACAAAAGCATGCACATGAGAAGAGGCCCATTTTCATTTATGATCTAAGCTGAGACTAGAAGAATGCATATTTCCACAGATTATTTATTCTGGCACTACTCCACCACCTATATGTGATTTTTCCCTGCCTATTCAGCTTATGTGACACTGGAAGAGTCAGTCACTGACACATCAATAAAATTAGCAGGCAAAATCAGAGCAGATGGAGAGGAACTCTCTGGGCCTCTCCTGATGCTAACTGACTGCATTAATCTCAGTATTATTATGCAATTCCTGAAGATGTAATCTCTTAGGAAAACACTTAATGTAATTGCCCATATGCAAACACTTGATACATATACTATTTCACCGTGTCACCAGCTCCATACAAGTCATGGATAGTGTGCAAGGTCCAATGTAGTTTACCATGACACTCTGTAGTAATAATGCACTTCCAATTGTGGAGGAATTTTTG
>VZZY01014160.1:5720-16339 GCA_013400335.1 Eurystomus gularis | reverse complement strand
TATAAAGTTGTTATATTCTAGGAACTCATCCTTGGACCCCGTACCTAACAGCTGTAGATCGCCAATCGATTTCACACGTTGAGATATCAGCTGTTGCTGCCCAGGTGACCAGTCTGCCTGAGCCAGGCTCTCAGAGTTTTCAGGAACCAAAGGTCCCGGGCCAGGCTGCGCGGGGGAACCCGGCACCGGCTGCCGTCCAAAGCCAGCACTGAACCCATTCTTTGTTAAAGTTTGCCATCTAGAGGTCATGTCAGGAAGCACCGGGGCGTAAAAGAATAACTTGGGAAAAGGGCTGAAGTTGATTTTCTGGATGTTCGTAGCTATAGTTAGTCCGAAACAGCTCGACATTTTCAAGATGATATTGCCAACAAAGCTAAACATAACACAGATGAGCTATGAGCTGTTTCAGACTACATTTATAGCATGCATGTGTAATATGAACCTGGTTCCCATGAAAAGGGATTTTAAAACTACTCATAAAACATCATCACGATAAATACTTTTTAATCCTTTTACAGTACGAAAGATTGTTTCAGAAGGCCTCTTCTGTTCTGCTGGTGGAACAAAGATTAAATAAGCAGTAAAACCAAATATTGTTTGTTGCAGAGACGTTTGTGACATAGAAATCCCAACATTTCTTTGGAATATCAGCCTTTTTATTCTCCTTATAAAAATGTATCAAACCAGATGAAAATTTTTTCTCTGAAAAATGCTGACTGATACTAACATTTACACTTGTCTCTATCAAATTAGAAAAATTAAATGGAAATACCTTAAAAAAGATTAAGACACCTTCAAATATATTTGGCAACCTTTCCAGCAAAGGTTGCAGAAAGATTAGCAGTGCCATAATTTCAGGAGCACCTGTGAAGTCATTACAGTTATTTTGTTTCTTCCTCTTCATAATAAAATCTATTTTTTTTTTCCCCCTCCTTTTCCTATTAGGGTATTTAGGTTCCATCTTCACCCTAAAAAAGTTGTACTAAAAGTATCTGTTTTTTTACAATGCAGGCAACTGTATCTAAGAAGGAAGAAAATCTTTACCTGAGTAGACCTGATAATTTTAGGAGAGTAATGAGGTGTTCAGCAGAGACATATTGGTTTTATCTCAGGTGATATTCAGCCTCCTCCCATCCCAGCCCAGTCACCCCAGAGGCTTTTATATGGATAAGGTGGTTCCTGGCAATACATGCACTTTTTTCTCTGGAAACATCTTCCTTGGTGACTCAAAATACACTGTTTGGTACAATGTATAACGAAGAACAGATAAGGTACATCCATTTATGAGTGCACCTGGCACAGCTTGGCTGGTGCCAGGGGCAGCTGTGGGCAGCCTGGGTGGGACCAGGTCTGGGACTACCCTAGGCACTTCTTTATTTGTTTGCTTTCTCAATACCAGAATTGTTAATTAAAAGCTTGTTAATTGCCAATAAATTAACTTGATAGAAATTCCCCTACACAAAGCTGTTTTGTTGTCCATGATGACAAGATATGTCAAAAGTCCTTTAAGTGACCTTTTCTAAAGGCTGTTTGCTGCATTGACTGAGGAAGTTTTTTCCTCCATTGGAAGGGTATGTGCAATCAATCCCCACGTAGCCAGCTTGTGGCTTGTTTGATCAAAGCACTGTGCTGCTGACATCAGTAACTAGCTCGCTTTCCCAGAGCGAGCTGTCATCTGCCTCTTCCATGGTGCATGAGAGCTGGTGGCAGCTGTACAGGCTCACACATCAACAAGTGAACATTTAGTTGAAGGAGTTAGTCTCATCAGGGAAGTGGCAGACAAATGCAGAAAACTCAGATGAAGGGAAAGAGTTGTATCCTGCAGAACTTGTTTTGGTAGATTGCCAATGCAATGTTTTGGCTAAGTAAGCTTATCAGGCTTACTTCCCTAACAATTTTCAAAAGGAGGAGAAAATGAATCCCATCCTTGAGACCTAGCACACAGAAATTTATGGAGATTTAATTTTCTTTCTAGAGCAGTTTTGGGTCTCTTGTGACATGATGCACAAGGGAAACAGCTGCTCTCTCTCTGTCTGCAGATGAAAAAGACAATCATTTGATCCTGCAGCATTCACCACTCTTGTTTACTCTCAGTCCAAGAAAAGAGATCTCTCCACACCAAGGTGCACAGAAGACACAGAAATTTGCAGGATTAGTAAAGCAAGATGTTTAAACAAATTACAAGAAAAAGGTACTGATCTGGGAAACTGCTTCAAAAAGTTCAGTTTCCATATGAATTAGCTGATGTTCCCTGCTCTTTCACTAGGACAAAAGATTAGCAATCATTGAGATCAGCACCAAGATCAGACTGGCACCAACTGGTCTTTTGGAGCATGGAAATGAAGACAAAGGGGCTCATCCTCACAGAGACTTGGCCTTATGAAGTTCTTTCCACTGCCTAGAAACAGACATTGAGTTGAAATTATTTTCAAATATATTTTGCTGGTATTACTGAAAATCATACGAACACAGTTTCCACGTATTTTGATGGATTTATCTTCCATAATTTTTATTGGCACAATTTTACTGGCATTGGAGCTCATGTAAATGTCTAGCTTCAGTAAAACCCTGAGGCTAACAGTTCTACAGCTCAATGCCCTTTGCAGGGGAGTGGCTTCCTCTCGCTTGCTCTGGGGCATGTTACCAGATAGATAGTTTCATATTACGTGCCTTATTTCTTGCTATGGAAAAGGTGGTGGTCAACCATTCCTAAAGATGTGTTTCTTTTTTTATAAAGGGCTAGTTCCAGGTCTTTATTTACAGGTGCAAGTGGAATTTGTTAGTGTGATTTTCAGTAATTCCAATAAAAATTCTCTCAAGCTCCTGTTGTTGCCAGGTGTAAATAAGCAGAAGTTTACTGGTGTCTTCCTCATCCTTTTCTTAAACACCAAATAGTGAACTCTATAAATGAAAAGAAGTATGGTTACATACTAAGAAAAGCAGTGGACTGGCTTGCAGAAAACTTTTCTGTTTCACGTTTCTGTTGAAGTGATATTAGGTCAAAAAGACCTTGCTTCTGATACCCCCACCGAATATGATCAATGATAATGATATCTGTTGTAAAACAACTTGATTTCCGTAGATGAAACACCACAAATAAAAGCTAAATGTTATTACCATGCAAATTCAGAAATTTGGGTCTTCCATTTTTTCAAGTAAGTTGGTCAAGAGGAATATAAAGTCTTAAGATCAAAGATCTGAAGAAGCAGCAATTACTGGTTAGAACTGCCAGAGAAATACTGGTGGAAACAACCGACTAAAACTCTATGCCATTTTCCCAAGGAAAGTGAGGGCTTGCAGCATGGTGTTAGCTGAGAAAAAAACAGGACTACTAGGGAAAAAACCCCACACTGGAAATAATTTTATTGTATTGAACTTTTAAAATACAATTAAATATATTGTACACAATACACTCCAACTCAGAAGAAAATACAGCTTTTCCCAGGACTATTGCTCTACAACAAATACTTTTTTTCTACAAGAATTCATTTTCTCATTTTTTGCAACATGAAGAAAGCATTTAACTTTACATAGCATATATCATAAAACTGGGATTTACAAAGAAGCTAAAACAAATTAGGTATTCAAAATCCCAATTATATTCCCAGTTTCTTTGTAAAATCTACTTCTACTGTTCTAACTAGTTCAACCAGGAGTTACTGAGCTGCTTTTTGTACTTTCTGAATGTCACTGATGCATATTGGTTGCACCAAAAACATCTTATCTCTTCAAAACCTCCACTGGTGTTCACTGCTAACACCATTAAATAAAAATAATTTTTAACTTTGCATTGATTTGCAACATTTTTTGTCTTCAGGAATCAAACAGCACACTCCTTTCTAAACAGGAATGTAATTAATTCCTCTAGTTCACCAATTAATCAGTTCACAGTTTCCACTTATGTATTGAGCATGCATATTGACAGATCTTTATATGAAGAGAAAAGACATGAGGAAATAGCACACACATTTAGTCACACTTTTCAAAGATAGGTCTTAGCAATATCATACAGTGTGTTTCATTAAAGAACTGTACTCTTCTACCAGTTTCTTCTTCTCATCTAATTTTTCCAGTATGGCATTTGTTAAGTATGAGGCAAAAGGAACCTGAAAAAGAAACACAGGAAGAAAAACGATCATTGAACTTTATCTTTCTTCACGTGAAAAACATTTATTAAATAGCTTTAAACTATTAGATTGCACTTAGTTCTGACAACTACCACACATGCACACGTCTGATCTGTAAAGTTCACCTGCCCGGCAGTGTCTGAAAATTTGCTATCATAAAAATGATAAAAGAACAGAGTAAAATGAAAAAAGATAAACGCCTTATTGAACAATTCATGCTTTACTGACCATGTTAATGATGTAAACTGCAGTACCGGCATCTCTGTCATTTATCTTCAATCAGCTGATCAATGAAAGGTTACAGTCATCTCTAGGGCATGCAGAAACGGTAGTATACGCTCACTACTCTCAGGAGGATGAGACAGAACTACTAGTACAGCGCTCAGTGCTGTGGCAACTGCCTTAGACTCACACATGAAAACTTGTACTTAAAAAAACCTCAAACCTAACAAAACCCCCAAATTCCAAAAGCTCTGATTGCATTGATGGGGATACAACACAAACATCTTGCTCCTCTAAAACACAATACAAAAAAATGAATTTATATATTTACAGGGAAGAGTGAAAACCTCTTTCATATCTACTCCTATATAAAAGATGTATTTGCACAATCGACTTCCTCAAAGAAAGAGATTTGGTATATTTTTCAGTGTCACTGCTTTAATACTTAAAGAGTTTTTCTTCCACAAGCTTGGTGCACCAGTGCCCTGCATGCTGGGAAGTACTTCTGAAGGTGGTACAAAACACTAGTCATAGGAGTTCACCCAGAGAGTTGGTGGTGGTGTGCCAGAGGGGAGCAGAACAGTTTTTGTTCACCCTTGGAAAGTCTCTGTCAGCTTCACAGAGCTCTGTTAGCTTTCTTGTACTCCTAGTGAGACCAGCAGTGACCAAGGGGTCGGTCCCAAACCAAAAGTAAGAGCCGACCCTCATATCAAAAGAAGAGATTATTTTACCTTAGTAAGGCCTCCAGAAATAAATTAGATAAATAAAATACAGCTGTAGGCTGAGCATGCTTCCTATGCTTTTCACAACTGTAGTTCAAGGCAATACTTTTGCATTTTGAACCACTCTCTAGTTCCACGCTCAAGCATCGCTGCTGTGATTTTATTTTTTCAGTTCTCTATTCCATATTAAAGAGAAAACTGCATGGTACTTATACGAGATAGACTACTGCCAGTTTCCTAGATAAATGAAACAACATACATAAACGAACCAAACAAAAAAACCCAGACATAAACCTACATCAAATACAAATGATGTCATGTCTGAACCGATACACAAATACGAATTTATATACTGATAGTTATAATTACTAACAAGTTAGGAAAAAAAATGTAAAATAGTAGCAAGGAAAAGCTTGCTACCAGCAAGCAGCTATCATGTTGCCTGACAGCCACTTTTCAGTTTCAGAAAAAGGACAATAATATGCGTTATTTCCCTTTTCTAGAGGAAAGGGGCTTTCGAAGTGCTGATACTTGCTGGCCAGACCTGTCTCCATCTGTCAGGAATAACTTCTGTCTATGGCAGGAATTTTCTAGCAGCCACCTACACCTGTCAGCTTTCTCCTGTATGCTACTATGATAGCGTTTTGGGGAATAGAGGGATCCAGTTCACTGAGCACAAATCTATTCAGAGTAATATAAGACGCAACCTTATCTGGAATTTTGTAACTCTCTTGCTACTGTACTTTAAAAATACTGACTCCAGCATCTTGTTCACTCTAATTGCTCTCCCTCCTTGTCTAAATATGTTTTTTTTACGAGAACACTAAGCCATTACCTCAAAGCCTCTAATTCTTCTTGCCTAGCTTGACTACATTCATTTCTGATACATTTCACCTCCTTAATGTTGTGCCTGAGATGAATGGTTTCTTATTGATGTCTCTGGCTCATATAATTCTAGCTACATTTTACTTGCTGCTCACTACTCTCTGTGGCTTCCATGTCATAGCAAAGTGATCTTTCAAGAACTCTTTCCATTTAAATCATTAATTTCAATCAAGAGCTTTTGAAAGTTGAATGTTATGTCATTCTTTCAACATTTGCTGGTTTCAGAAAAAGTGCTGTATGTTTTTATCTGGTTTTCTTTCCACACAGACATCCAGAACTGGATGATCTCTACAATCTTCATCTTTAATAGAAGCCTGTCAGATTTACTTTTAATGACGGCTCTGTAACTATCCTGGGAAGCTTCCCTCTACATTTCTCCCCAGAACTTTACAACTGGTGAAGATGTTTCTACTCCAAAGTATTCATCCCAGCTTCCAAACCTGCCATATGCTTGGGGAAAGCTTTGGGAGTTCAGTGAGTGCGAAGAGCACACCTAAGGAGTGAAAGCTTGTTATACCACTGATAATTATATATTTTACTACAGAAAGATACTTCCATCAAATGCTTTCCAGTTATCTGTGCCACAACCAATTTATCTGAACACTATAAGCATAACAATGAAAGTGATCCTAAATTAGTACATTATGTTACATTTTAAGAGAAGTAGTATTTAATTTATTGTATACATTCCGAAAATTTGAGAGTGCAAACTACATGTGGATTTAAATATTTTTATTTATTTATTTTTACCAGGATTGCAGATTTCTTCCTTGATACTAGAAAGCCATATGAATGAATGGCATGTTTCTTACACAACTTATCAGACAGATATCTTAGAGTATGGATAACTGTAAGATAATAGGATCCTAAAGTGTCAGGAATGCTGATCCTTATTTCTATTTTTCTCACCTATTTATTCTGACCTTGACTATACTTCTTTGCGAGATTCCTTCTGTAAAAAGTAACCTAGTAATGCTTATCATCTTACATGACATGACAGGGTCTCATTCAGCAAAAGTGCATAAACATACACTAATATGCCAGTGAAAAGACCCCTAATGAATGCAAGGCAATGTTGTTATTCTAATGAGACATAGTGGCTCCATTCACAGAGTACAGTGTTACTTGGCCTCTGCTTCACAAATGTGTTAACGTAAAAATAAAAGTATTTAATTTCTGGAATACATTATATCTATTTTAAATCTCCTCACATGGATCATCAGTGCTTTATACTTTTGCGCAACAAAACTATCCAAACACTCTGCAGAGCTGCCTCAAATTGAATTAAATGAATCACAAAGAATAACCTCAAATAAAACTAAAGAAACTCATATCAGAATGACCAAAATGTCCTACTTTCACTATAAACTAAAAGTTTACCAAAAAAAATTAGAGAACACTACTATTCTTTGTCCATTCTGCTTTGTAATGCCTCTGTATCTATCATTATAAAAATATATATGTGCCTGTCTATATTCTTATCCTAAGTAATCAAGCCAATCTTTCCTTGTTTTCAGTTCAGGACAAGTGATGTAATGTGGTTTTGTCTGTGTGCATGAGATAAAACACAGATTTATACTGTAAAGCATTGTCAATGACCAGGACTGACCTCTTATTCTCGTAACGACAAGAAAATCATGGTTACTTTCTGATGGTCTGATATCAATGCTAACGGTGCCTAGGATATAGTTCAGACTGCACTGGTGTGGCTTTTTAAGGTGCAGGTATTTGAAACACCCGGTGAGGGTGTCAGAGGTGAGTGTGTGCAGGTATCTTTGTGCACGGGTGAATACCCAGGTTTGTGTGCGAGCATAGGATAGGCAATGCACAGAGACCTGTTCAAAGAGAAGGAAAAGAACACACAGGCTGGAAGGAGACTAATGAAAGCACAGCAGGTGAGTTCCAACCCAATAAATTTGAAAGGAAACAACCATCACTGTTAGTGCACGTTCCCAGATGACACTAGAAGAAATCTGTACTTAGAAGTGAGTGCAAATCCTAAAAAGGGGTTGGGGAAAATCCCTGCCAATGAAGAGGGAATATATTGTTCCAAACCCTGTTCTAGAGATGGATTACACACATACCTACAGAACAAAGGTAAGGGAGTTTTTCTGGGAGTTTTCACCATTGAAAAATGATTCATAATGAGATCATGAGAGGAAAGATTTTATCAGGCAGCTTTGTTTATGTGAAATGTGGTATCTTGAGGTGTGCATGAGGAGGGAGGGAATGCAAATACTACTCTATATCTGATTAGATACACGCTAAATCAATGCTGTCATTTGGTTTAATGCTTGGAAGAGTTAGGCAGATGATTTGTATTTTATCAAAAAATAGTTTTTGGGGGGCTTCAGGCAGTAATCCGGATTGGGTTAACATGCTGTACTCACATACAGAGTTATTAATGTATTGTTCTGACATGCTGTTCCTTACAATCAGTCACAATGAATGAAAGCCTTGGGTGGCACAAGAAATCTTGTCTAACTTAACGTGAAAAGAAGTCATCCTCTTAGTTTATCTATATAAGTTTCCCATGATGGAAAAAAGATAGGGAAGGTTGCTTGTCTCGGGTGGGATTTTTTATTATTATAAAAAGAGTGCTGTGCCAGGTTCACGTAATTAGACACACACACCCAAATGTGAGGGGGAAAGGTAGAAGCCTCATCACTTGCCATGCAAGCTTGTAAACATAGGAACATATTGAGATAACCATACTTAGTCCCTCCTCTCCCAAATACCATAAACTGCCAAAAACTCCATGGTCTATAATGTGATATCTCTTCCAGCTTCTCTCTCCCATGCCCAATCACTAACCAATAATCAGTCTAGCGTCTCTATACATGATTTAGATAACCCTGTACAAGTAGCACATATCTGCATGCAGTCCTGTGAAGCCCCTCCATATACAAGTTCTTCATACACAAGAGAATCTTTTACCTTTTATCCCGATGTCTGTTATTTAGATTATTCATTTTTATACTTCAGTGAGAACGCTCTAGTCATTGGGTCTTAATGTACAAATACAAAAAGGCAACTGAAAAAACACTTTTTGGCCATTCAAACCATAGGTTTAGACAATAGGTGATTTTTACCAGCTCTGCAGAATTCATAACAGGAGTGTACTTTTTGATTATATGATTCCTATTGACATAGTAACATCCTGATACAGAGATGTCTCTATAAAATTCTAAGCTTCTTAGTAGTGGTGTAGTTTCTCCACGTGTGCTTTCATAGTAGTTGATAAAATCAGCGTGCAAACTCTGACGGGAGTCTGTAAGCCTCAAGAATGCAAAAGTATTTGTCACTGAAATATTAAGATTCTTGTAAAGCTGACAGAAATTAGACTATTTCAAGTCATAGGAGTATGGAAAATAAAGGTACGGATGAAGTATAAAACAGAGGTGTGCTATCCTTTATCATTACACTTTAGGGGAATCTATAAAATGACAGTAAATAGCAACTAGTGTTTCCCTAAGTCCCCCCCAAAATTCTAATGCAGCAATAAAATGGTGTATGTCAGTAATAAAAATAAAATGTCTATGACATTTTAAATGTTATCGTACTGTCACAGAGGAATAAAATTAGCTTGAAGAATGATCTAAAGCGATATGATGCAGTTCATTATGTATAACAGCAATAGCAGCAGTTCCCAGTGTTCATAAAGGTTCCTCCATTAAATTTACCTCCAGTCAATAATTAGGAGTCCACAAATAAACCTAGGCAATTAAATCAATACTGCTGCGCAATTATGTTCTGAAGTCCTGGCTCAATGGCACAAAAAGACACTATATCAAACTGCAATATTAAGTGATCTGATGCAATTTTCAACTGAACGTTTTCCCAGAATAACAGAAAAGGGTAAGCCTGCATCTTTGTTCAAGATGCAAATGGGTACATGGTTTGCCAACTTATAACACTAAGTCTGCTTCGAGCAAAGTCCTGACAGAAAGCTTTCACTTTGCCATGAGCTTTAGTTTTCCAATCAGAAATACTGCCAATGCCTACTAAGGGAAACGACAGCCAAACGCTCTGCAACATATGGGTTAAGCATTTTAAAGGGCACAGAGCTCTTCCATGAGTTGTTCCCAAATTGAGATCAAGAAATCTTAGCAATTTCCATCCATGTGACTTAGCACGAACAGGAAGGAAAAGCAGAGCTGGCTGATCCCAAAAAGCACAAACAGCCTTGCAGTTCTAAAGATGGTCAGCTTTTATCCTAAGAGCTTCTCCTGAGGAACCCCACAAGATGGAGCAAAAATCACTGAAAACCACTATTAACTTGTACACAACCTTATACAGCTAAGAGCAATGAGATCCTCTATCTTTAGCTAACATCTGCAATCCTAATATTGTTGGTTATGTAGCCAACAACACCCTTGGTCTCTGTGCCCTGGTTTTTGCTATCTGTTTATATGAGATGAAGAGAAGTGACAAAATTCTGCTTTGGATTTTTTAAATGATTTATCAAAGAATGGTAACAAAAAATAGAACAAGAATTATTTGTGGTATTCCATGGATATGATTCTTATTTTTGAGTCTCTAATATGGACAGAATCTTGAAATTTACAGATTAAAAGAAATTCTTAAAATAAAGGCAATTTAGTGAATAGAAGTATTTGTGCTTTTACTGCTGAGTTCCACGTAGCACTGCGAGGTTAAATTA
>VZZY01014157.1:0-11999 GCA_013400335.1 Eurystomus gularis | reverse complement strand
CCGTATACCACATGCAAGTCAATGAAACAAAGTGGGTGGGTAAGGATGTTTATTGTGGATTTTATTTTCTTTATTAAGTGATGAAATTTATGATTGCAGAAATATCTGGTTTCTGTGGAGGATACCTTTTGTGTAGCAGCAGTGCAGCCATGTCTGAACTCTAGTGGGTAACGAAGTTGGCTTCTTCTGACCATTAGTGAAGTCCATCACTACCTATTGACTCAGTTTAGGAGTAAGGTTTCATCTTTGCAGTCATGTGTGGCCATTTGGCCAGTGAGATACTGATGTCTGTTCACATGCTAATACTCACATCCAGTACACCTCAGATCACAACCCTAGACTGCCATTTGAGAACAGCAGGCTGTCTGTTCTTGCCAGTAGATCAAAAGGTCTCCATGTAGACTCTGTGATCCTTGCAGGGTGAGATCCTATTGGCATTAGCTGATGCTCTCATTCATTTTCCACTTGTCCTCAGTGGAGACCAAAGTGGCAACTTACCCAAGAAGTCATATATTCAGATGATGTTTGAAGTATGTTCACTGAGGCCATGTAAAGAATATCCTGGAAAAAATATTTTTCAGCCTTAAACATCTCATTGTCACCAACTTAGTTTCAAAACAAGGAGCTAGGTCATTATTCATTCATTCACCATTCCCTTGTCACTCCTGGGAGCAAGCATATGTGGGACTTCACATTCTTAGCAGTAGTTTGGCAAGACTACACCTGGAAAAGGGGTTGGCCTAACCTTTACACCAATACTGTATGAAAAGCTCTTTCAGCTCCCACCCCACCTTCATTTTCCATCTGGCCTGAGAAATTCAATCAGTCATGGTGTGTTTTATTGTCAAGATTTCATCTTCTTTGGATAGGAAACTTAAAAAGAGTGATAATAAACATGTTATAGTGTGGTCAAAGAAATCTGCTCTAGAGGGTGTATCTATAAATGTTGAGCTGTTAAGTCTCCTGGACAGGTAAGGATAGAACAGAGTTTTAGCCTGAAAACCAGTACTTTTTGGTGTCAGGTCAGACTCTTTGATCATTTTTATTTGTGATGCCTTAGTAGCAGTGGCCAGATGCAAGCACAATTCATAAGCAGCCCTATAGTTAGTCCTTGCAAAAGAGAATCAATGCAGAAAGAGGATTGCAATTGAAGGAAGCTAGTTTATTTCTAGCTGCAGAGTTTTCTTAGGTGATTGACCCTCCCTCTGATCCAATGGTGAGTAGTTTGGAGTGTTCTGTATTTGACACTGTGCTGCTGGCACGCAGAACAGATATAGACCATTTTAGGGAGATCAGAAGGTGCTAAGCAGGAACAAAATTATATTTTTCTCCGTATCTGAAAGGACGGTGGTTGGCATCACTCCAAATCTGTTCATTGATTTCTGCCTTATTTATATCACAAGTCAAAAAGCAATGGCAAATTGAAGATGCTCTTCTAGTTAAGACATGTCACTTTCATGGTTAAGTATTTGCCCATTCACGTCTGTTTAGGACAATTCTAACACAATCATTGATTTAAATGCAAACTGGACACCCAACTTGACCTCTTATTTACTAAAAGTCAAGGTCAGTGACAGCTTTGGTCCAAAAAAAACCCTCAAAACTCATACATACGCTAACATTATTTTTAATCAGAAAAAAAGGTTAGAATGCCCCATACCTGCAGAACACCCTAGAGAAGCCTATTGCGGGAGGGCATCATTTTATAATAGAAGTGTTCCCTTTTCTGCAATGGGATTATGGCATTACTCCCTTTCTAGCTGCAGCTATCCACCTCAGCCACACACCAAAGTTGCTGGATCAGATCTGCCGGAATATGTCAGTGGAAACCTTATGCTTCTGACCAGTGGCTCATGTGACTCTTGGCTTACACCCTGCCAAACCACACACTAATCTGCACCTTACAATCTTACATCCTGCCTCTTTCTGGTGAGGCTTTGCAAACTCCATCTCTGTGGAGAACACTTTTTACTAATGGAGATTTCCTTATGAGAACTTACAGAATACCCTGATCTCTACTGGGATTGCAACTTTCCAATGTCCTGTGAAATTCTGAGCATCTCATGCTACTGAGTATATTGTGTAGTAGCAGGGCTGCTGCTTGTTCTACACTGTGAAGTAATTACAAGAGTTATGACAGTATGAGCCTTGAAGAGGAGTAAACCTATATAGAGAGATGCTAGAACTGACTAAAGCAATTTCACCCATCACTAAATACAACCTGCAACTGGTGATGACCAAGTTAATCCTCTTAATAGCCACATCACAACTGGAGTGAGCATTATCTGTGTCAGTGACCACTTTAGGTACCTATCTGCTACTTTTTAGTGAAATTATTTAATGAACTGAATGACTGTAAGAAGGCCTGTTATAAATTCAAGATTCCTGTAAAGACATTTAAGTGACTGCTTGTATGAGTCAAAGCTTTCAATTTGCAGTGCAACATGCGGAACAATAAGCTGTCTGTGATCCATTACCATGCCTTATATTTTTATTGGATATGCCATTGTCATGTCATTGGTACCAAATGAATCAAGAAAAGTTCTGGCATTAGATGTTTGTGCAAAATATTTTAAGCAAGCATTAAAAATTTTTACAGCATACAAAGAAAAATCCTAGTCAAGTTTTCATCAAAAAGAAACTGACAGCAACCACAACTTGCATGAGCTTGTTCAGAATATGCAGTTTCAATATATGAAAGAAAAATGGTTGAAAACGTATATTTGATGAACATTTCTTTTAGCAGGGGAAAAATGTATTTCTGTTTGCCATAATTTTTATTTACTTGTCTTACCTAAACTATATTGGGAGATTTCAATTTTTGATGAAATTGATCATATGATTACTTACTACCACCTGTAATGAGAGTTTGTTGGGGCTTAATCCTCCTCATTAGCAAGGACTAAAGAATTGTGGGTAGCAACACAGTGCCTTTGAGAACAAACTAAGGCTCTGAACCTTAGGATTGTATCCAACCAGTGGAATTGCAGCCAGCACCTGCATTTCCACCATTAGTTCCACACTGATGAGCAAAAAGATTCAGATCTGTTGAAGTCCTGGGATATGTCTGTGGAGACTCAGAGCACAGTAACATTGGGTCTCACTGTTCAGAAATCCTCAGGATAGCATCAGAGAGATTGCAGTAGTGTTTGCCTGCTGTGTGAGTGTAGCAGATGCCACCACAAAATTATATTTTAATAGCCATACTATGAAATGATCCTGGAACGACTTCCTTTCTGGATTAGAAAGCTATGTTTGATACATAAAAACAGAGCCAATTTTCACTTCTAGCATAGGAAATCACGGGAGGTCAAAGGAAACCATATTATGGTGAGAAGGCTCTAAGCATTTAAAAAATAACAATTCCAGTAAGCAACAAATGCAGCCTCTCTGTGCCACACCTAAGGCTGGATTTTTTTTTAATCTTTTTTATGAGCATACATGGCAGCATACATTTGCTGCCAAAGATGGCCAAGGCACAGCTTAGAAGACTGCCCCTTGTACAATTATTTGTTTCTCAGTGTTTGGGGGATGGATATGTTGAAGGTCTTCTGGGAAAAAAACATCACTTTTCAAAGCAAAATCTATTGTTCCATTACAAAACACATCTTTGCTTTATATTGCCATGCAATGAGCTGAGTACACATTTCTCCAATCAACCTGGACAGGAAAAGCTAGAACATTGACAGGCAGTGAATATTTATGTACCCAAGGGCACTAACGGCCAAGGAATTAATGCCTTCATCATGCAAACTCAGTAATAGCACTGAATGTTCACTGGAGCATGACTAGCGTGATCTAGTTACAATTCAGATAATACTGCATATCTTTTCCATTTAAAATTGTGCTTGACCTGCCCACTGCCCTCCTCCTAATGCCTGCAGATGTTCTTTGAGATGTGGGTTGGCAGGAAAGTCTAGCACTCAGTTAAGTCCCCATGGATTGCACTGCTGTCAGCCATGGTGCTTGTGACCATGCTAATGTGCCATTCTGTGCAATGCCAGTGGATCAAAAGAGAGAAATAGCACAAATATTCATTCCCAAATAAAGTAACCCCTTTCCTTACCCCAGGGGCAAAGACATGCTGAACTGAAGTCATGTAAATGCTGCTCTTTCTGGATGTGCCTTTAGCACAGCCTCCCTGAACGCCTTCAGCCCCAGGGCTTAGTCTCATTCAAAGAGCTCCCATAGCCAAATGGTGCAACAAAACCTCTGTCTAGCTCTATCTGAATTAGAAGGGCTGTATCATTTACCTGATCTGCACCCTTAGCATGGAACATGCAATTGTTAAAGGGAACTTCCGGGATTATGCTTTCCAGAGTAATCCTCGAAAGTTATTTCCTTGGCTGTTCCAGGGGACACTTTAAGAAGGGGAGATCGCCAGTGTAAGGGTTTTGAGTTGGCTGAACAGTTACGGCTAGGAATAAAATTTACTCCTTTATACCTCTCATTAAAAGAATAAATTTGGTATGCTCCTTGCTTCCAAAGAGATAAACTTGTGTCTTTTGAACAGATTTCTGTCAGACTTTAATATGTGTTCATCTCTGTGAATTAAACAGAAATTACGTTTGCTTAGCAGTATGAATCTATGCTGCTATACCTTGTCAGGGCAATAGTTTCTGTGCTGAAATCTGCCCAGTTATCAGCAGATCAGAAGATCCATGTTCACATGCTGATTAAGTTGGAGATCTCCAATACAAACACTCTGTGCAAGTGTCTCTCTGTTTAAGATGGATGACACCAGTGAAACACTGCCTTGAGATAACCAGGTCTTCCCATTTCAGGTGTATGTCTATGTGTATACAAATTACATGTTATAACATAGGAGAGCAAGACACTGTGCTACCATGGTTGCCTCTGAAGTATGACATGTGTTTTCCACTGGCATTGAAAGATCCTATCCTTAATGTACTCTAGGTGCAAATAACACCAGCTTTACTCAATGTATACACACAGCTTACAAATTTATTTTCCATCTTTCACAGGAAACTACCTGGATTTCCAAAGCAGTACTGTCAGCACAATGAGATAGTTTTCAGTGAGATTTGGATGTCTCTATTCCACTGCCTTTTAGGAAATTCCAAGTAACTGAGCTTTGCAAAGAATAGGAGGCTTGACAAGATCAGACCAGGAAATTTCCAGTTGGGAACCTCCAGAAATGGAGAGGCTAAACAGCTTTTTTTTTTTCCATTATCAGTCTAAAATTTTGAGAGTCCCATAGTATTCCCCCTTGCTTTGACAAGTGAGAAGGATGCAGAACAAAGCATTAGCATTACAGATTGAGATTGCTCCACTCCCCTTCCTAATTCCATGGGCCTGTCAAATTTCAGGCTCCACATGAGCAGCAGGAAACCTTGCCAGGCTCTGACCTTTGTGCTTATAGAGGCACGTGAGAAACACTGATCCTAGCCTGTTTTTACTTCTAGGCATCCACATTATTATTACAAACAGAGGTTTAAAGCTGTATGTTAAAAAGCTAGTAAACTGAAGATTTAAAGCTGATTTTCAAAATGCTAAAAAATGTCTTTCTGGAGTTTATTTATGCCCACTCAAGTACCCCTGAGAGCTGTGGCTCTTCAGTGGGTTTCTAAACAACCAGTATATAAATACTACACAGAAATGAGGGAAGAAACATACAGAATAAAGAGAGAAAAAAATCCCTTTGTGTCAGCAAAAAGGGCAGCTTTGGCTAATGTAAATATTTTTATTCTGCAGGGGAAAGAATAGAGGGTTGTGTAAGGTAGTGTAGTTGATAAAAGCAGTTGTCTCTCTCCTGCTAATTAATGCTAACCTGAGGCTCTATGTGATCTCAGCTAATCCTTCAACAAAGGGCCTTTCATCCTAAAATCATTATATCACACTCAACTCCACACATCGCTGTTCAGGGAAGAGATGTTCAGCCCTTTTCAAGGTTCTGCTTTGTCCCTTGGCACAAGGGGGAACTTCAGTGACTTAGGAACCAACACCCTTATTTCAGCCTTCCGGTCCACCACTGCCTAGAGCACTTTTGAAAAGAAGATTTCTAGTCCTGAATCCCTCTCATCACCTCAAATCATAGCACCTCAAATCATAACACCTCAAAGTTTCGCCCATTAAGAGTATCTTCTTTGTCCCTTCTGCGCATCCAAATAGGGACGCAGAAATTTGGTCATTGTGTAAAATGACTGAGTGGTGAATTATAATTAACAGGAGACTGAAAGCTGAAGCTAAACAAATAATTGGAAGCCAGGCTTAAATTTTCTATGACTGCCCCAAATTTGAGGAGGAAAGGAAATGCCATAATCTCCATGTCCTAACATTTTCAAGATGAAGACAAGATTTCTTTCAGGGAGCTGTAATCTATCAAATATTAAGGCTTTGGGCTAAACAGAGAGGTAACATTAAGAGGAATCCTCAGGGTTCATTTTAGTGGCTTGATACATGCAGGTTAGCCTAAGTTCCTTATAGACTTAAGCTTTATGGATAAATACTTCTTCAGCAAAACTTAAGGAGCTGATCCCACAATCCAGCTAAAATAAAATGGATCAAGGCCAAACATGGAAAAAGCAGAGAGTCCATAAGACCACACCTTTTCTATTCTTACTGCTGATTTATGAACAGCAATTCTGATCAATGTTTCTTTATCTGCTCTGTGAAACCTTTGTAATCCATAAGATTACATACAAAAACTCAAGTACAAAATCTATATCCAGATTCACATGAAAGTAAAGCAAATGGGAGGAAATAATGTCATTTTTTTCATTGATTATAAAGAAAAACTACTGGGCAATGTTATAGAAGATAACCAATGAACATTTAAAAATTAGATAAACTTATGTTTTGATTAAGAAAAGTGGGAAAGTAAGATGTGAATTGCAGTAAGTAAGTCTTGGGGTGGGAGGCAGAGCTACAAGAGGAAGATTGATGACTGCCAGCACATAAAACTGTGTGTCTCCAGGCATAACTTACAAAGATAATCACACCCTTATCTAACTGGCCTCTTGAAACACCATGTGCTGTCAACAAATGGCATAGCTTTTGAAAAGCAGGAGAGAAAGAGTGACAAGATAAAGTCTGTACACTTTATACTGTTTATGCAAAGACATAGCGATGACCAGGCAACTATGATAGTACACCAGTCTGTGGCTCAGGAGAGACAGGTTCTAGTTTGCTATGACACCCTAACTTGATGATCTTACTGAAGCTCAGTTTTTCTGCCTCCCTAATGGGTGATGATAGTCTTTCTTCACCTCATTTTAAAATGCATCATATCAACTGATAAGAACCTAGTGTGAGTTTAGAGCTTCTGCATCCAGCTAAAAGCACAGCCTGCAACCTGATGTGGCCCAGATATGGAGTTAAACATTTATAATTAGGGACACAAGAAATTATCTTCCCATTGAGAGACATTGTCTGTTAACATTGCCTTTTTCCTGTAATACATTCAGTTCCTTTTTTTTTTAAACAAGGTGACAAAAGTTTTTAAACAAGCTGACAAGGTAACAGAATAGAGAAATTAAGCTTAAATATGGGATGATCCAAAGTAACGGATGAGCATTGCGTGATTGAAGATATAGCTGAGAGGCATTGCTGAGACTATTCCCCCATTACATATGTTGGACAGATAAAGAATTTTAATACAGAAGGAAAGAGGGAAAAAAAAAAGAGAGTTGAGGCTTTGGTATCTGTCTAGCGAGATTCACAAAGAAATGTATCGCCCACAAGAACTCTGGCAAACTGTTAAACTGACCTGTGGAATAGTTTAAAAGTCTTCCTTTGAAGTTGCATTTCAGTGTTAACTCTTTGAATGTCCACTAAAAGTATTTCATTAACCTTTAGTGGCAGATCTACAGTTCTAGATGTGAGTTGCAATTCAGAGGGCCTAACATGTAAGTATTTTCTGATGCTCATTCTTGTAATAGTATGCTTTAAAATGCTTCAATTCAGAGGATATAGTAAGCAGAGAACTGGTCTTCCTGGCATTATTCCAGAACAGCTGAAATGAATTACAGCACTTCCAATGAAAGGCATAACAAAGAAATAATAAAAACCTTTTAAAACTAAGCAATTCTACCATGTGGGAAGTATTTGAGAAGGCATGGCTGGGCTGTATGAATTAGTAGCTCAGGTCCAATGGACAAGCACACAGTGAGTGTAAATAAAGCAAAGGACTAGAGAAACAAGAAGTTTCTCTAACATGTATCACAAAACAACATCAGGGAATCAATTATTTGATAACATTGCCCTGACAGATCTCCCAATGATGAAAAGTTGATAGTATAAAGCACTCAGCCACCAGACATCCAGTAGGAAGATTTCCAGATACTGCATTTTTTCATGGTTGTATATTGTCCAAATATATGTGTATATATATGTATCAAATTATATTTTAAAATCTCATAAAGCATTTGGGATCGTGGGATTCCATCTTATTCTCTCTTAATACAAATCAGAAAAGCTCATGCTGGACAGCAGGCTGCAGTCTTTTTTTCTGGAAAGTGAGAATTATAAATACTCTGTATTGTGATAGTTATTCCTCAATACAACCTGTTATCTCAGTAATATCAGGATTAATTCTGAATCCTGCAGAATTCTATGTCAAACAGTTATACAATTTATAATGTTTTTATCACTAGTCCTTTATAAAGGGATTGATCATACAAGATGCAGTGTTGCAATTCAGAAAAGCCACACCACTTCCATGGAATTATGCAATTCAAGGTGTGACCTGTATGGGTATGTGTGGGATTGCACACATGCATGTCAGTATGGATACAAAATGCTTCTTGCTTAATGAGAACTAGAAAAATGTTTGAATGTGTATGCATGCACAGATTTCTGTTTCCCCGATCTCATCAAGAGGTGGTTCATTTGCTCCCAGTTCTGTATTCTGAATTGTAGAATCATTTTGGCTGGAAGACTTCTTTCCAGTTAGGACTGTTTCCAGACCAGCCTCAGAGAAGCACCGTCCTTGTGTTTTATGTGGCTCTGTCACTGGCTTTTCGCTTGTCTCTTACCTTTTTCCTTTCTTCAGAAGACACACAAACCTTTACAAAATGAAAATTGTGTCTTTACCTACATTTTGGATACCTCAGCTTTCTCCCACAGTTGGCTGGATGTTCCAGTTCATACTGTTCTCATTCACTTAAGTATAAGAAGTACTACCCTAGCTTGTGTCTCATATGGGAGATTTTAACTATCATAAAATTTCTTGGTACAGATTAATATGCAGTAGAAAACACAAGGGACAGAGAGATAATTTGCAGTATTTTAGAAAATGTTTCTTTCCTACCTTGCAATTGTTGCTCGCATGGTGCCCTTACTTTTCCATGTAAGGAACTCATTGCAACTAAGAGCCAAAACCAAGCCATTCCACATTTGTATTTTGACTTCTAAAGTTTGCTAAACCTGGATTTCCCAGCAGCAATGCAAGTGGAAAAAGTTTCTACATATTGAAGTATCCATAGAAACCGCAGCTTTTATATATTATATAGGACTCTCTGTCCAACCTCTTCCATTACTTAAGAATGAAGGAACAGCCAATTTCCCAAATATATAGACTCAGAATAAATTTTCCCGTAACAAACTGACATAAAAGGCCCAATCTTGAGCTTTATAAAGCTATTTGATAAACCCATTTACTGTCCCCACATGATGCTGCACATAGATACAGAATTAATCCTACATACCAAATGAATATGTCTGCTCTGAAGGTTATGAAGCATACAGCTTACCAGTTTGTACCAATATTTGAATTAATATTCAGTAAATAAAGAGGCAAACTTTGCACTTCAGCACCATAGTACTAGTGTATTAATGATCTGGAAGCATTTATATCTTTATCTCAGTTTTAAGGCAACAATTCATATAATACAAAATTATTTTTTTAAAGTCCAGATGAGCACTTGGGCACCAAATTTTAATTCAGTCTAAATGAGAACCTAGGTCTTTTAGGTGTGGAGTCTTCAAGCAGCGGCTTGGGAAGGGGACAAATGATGCCACAGCTAGAGGTTTAGGAAGCACCAAGATGTCTCTGACCAGTGGAAGCTTACTCAAATTCTTCTCCTCACATAACATACTCCACATCCAGGACAGCACACTCTTTATGCTGCAGCTTGCAACCAGGAGCATTTTGCAGCTGCACCGAAGCACATTAGGTAACACTTTTAGGTGGCACTGGTTTTGATGTAACGCTCCATGGTGAATCTTAACGAATCACATTACTTCAGCTTATGCAAAAGAAATAGCATTAACCTGAACAACAAGAATCACTCTCTGTCAGATTCATATGGAAAATAAAAACATGTAAATAAATAAATAAATAAATAAGGACTAGAAACTACTAATTCTGAGTACCCTGGTTCCCCAAGGAAGCCCATACTTGTTTTCCTGGTACCACAGGGAAATGTGCTCATTTCAGTAATTCAAAACAGACCTAATTTCTTTTACTTGTTACATTTTCCAACCTGGTTTGGTGCATGGGATTTTTTAACATGAGATCTGAAATAACAGTTGATCTGAAATAAACAGATTTTTTTCTACCAGGGCACTATCTTGATGATTCCCAAGAATGTCAGTTGTGTGATGCGTCCTGTCAGAAGTGCATTGGACCTGAGCTGGACAAATGCATTAGCTGCCCAATTACAAGGTAACTGTCTCCTAGCACAGTGCAGCACAAAGACCTCAAATTTGCAGAAGTGGCTGTATGGTCTTCAGCACTAGATTGCAGAGTTGACTAAAGAAGCCAGCAATGATTAAGGCAAACAAAATCAAGGCAAATGAGAAAACAGGTGTTATGCGAACACGACTGTTGGCTACACAAGCAGTTGCTGCTTACCCAGATGATTCCCGCATACACAGAAAATTTTCTCTTAATATCTTAGTCTTTCTTTCATTGTCATCCTTTCAAAATCATAATTGCTAGAATCACAACAGTGACAAATTTATCAACAAGAGTCTAGGGCATCTGTAGTTGTACACAGCTATGGAGTTTGGCACAGGACAGGAATATGGGCACTGAGGCTAGAAATCAGCTAATTCAGGAGTTATTGTCCCCTAACTAAAGCATTTTAAATTAGGCTGATTTTTCTAGCCTGTCATGAGGAGTGAAAAGCACTAGAAAGAAGCTTTTCTGCAAGACATTGCAGATCAGAGGCTTATATTTCGGTCATCTCACACCTAATCCAGGTGTCTGTTGATATTAAACTCATGTACTACCAATAGCTTTATTCTTGCACTGATAGCTGTGGTTCTGTTACACTGGATTGCATTGTAGCCAGCTGATATTTACACCGGCATGAAATCAGAATCAGATCCTGTAAGGCATAGCAAAAAAATCCCCAAGCAATCCTGTAATTTACCCTGCAAATATCTATTATATGACTATGCCAATAAAAAAAAAACATCAGGACCAATGGAGTACAGACAAATTCCTGACTGAGGAAACAGTATTAAATTAAGGTGTGTTGCATCAGAAATGACATTAGTAAAGAAAGTCTGGGAAGAATTTTGGACTGCAGGCTGGATTTCTCCAATTCACAATTGCATTTAAATTAGATTGTCTGTCTTTCCTTCACCTATTTTGTGAGCTTTACAGAGAGGCATTGCAAAATGAAGATATGTCTACTACAGGCCACCTGATCAAGGTTAGCCTATCAATGAAGGCTTCTTACTCCAGCTCCAGGAGACATTGTGCTCACAGGCTCTCAGCCTACTAGGGTATTTCAACCACCCTGACATCTGTTGGAAAAGTAGCACAGTGAGCTGTAGGCAATCCAAGAGACTCCTGGAGTACCTAGATGACAACTTCTTAAAGCAAGACATAGACAGCCCTACCCGAGGGGATGTGATATTGGACCTGATAGTCACAAATGCAAGTGAACTCATCAGGGATATCAAGATTGAAGGCAGCCAGGGCTGCAGTGATCATGCACTAGTGCAGTTCACTGTCCTAAGGGGTATGAGGCAGATGAAAAGCCAAGTCAGGACCCCAAATTATAGGAAAGCAGACCTCCAGCTCT
>VZZY01014148.1:0-10018 GCA_013400335.1 Eurystomus gularis | reverse complement strand
GATAGTTTACTTTTTCGAAATTTATGGCTGGTGTTGTCACACTTCCGGCTTCCTGGAGGATTTATGGGAAATAGAGTTTTTTGCTCACTGTTTTAATAAGGCAGAAAAATCATGTGGTCGGTTCACCACACCTATTTTCAGGACTGATGATGACATTAGAGACTGTATATGGTGAACTTGGATGCTTTCTTGAGTAGGCAGGGGTATTTTTGGATGTTGTCCTGTTAAACTCCATCTTTTTAAATAAATGGTGTGGTCATGGACAAGTAGAAGAGAAGTTAAAAGACCAAGGGAAAATCATGGCAAATGCCAAGCAGCCCTGGTCATTGTCAGGCAGAGAGGAAAAAAGCACCAAAAAAAAAGATTTTGTGGTGGCTGAGGATGACTGTCTGTATTATCACAATATAAGTTGTCATTTTAGTTGGAAAGATGAGACTGGGGACTCAATAGGCCCAAGTTGCCTCAATGTAGTTGGAACAGGGATACAGCACATGTTACTGTTCTAGTGATTTCTGGGTGAATACTAAAGAAATGCAGGTGGTACAGTGCAATGAAATATCAAGTTGGCAAAACTGAAACGAGATCATTTTATTATCATTACATGTGTTTGTCTGCACGTTAAGATGGTGGAAGTCACCACAACTCATTCCAAGGTATATGACAGTCCTGATACCAGTCAGATTTCTCAGCTGACTTTATAAGCAATTCCCATCTCTGTTAATTATGAAAAATTGTATCATTTTTCCTTATGCAGCAGTCAAAAACTTGGAGTATTGCTAATGTCCTCCAGTACTTAAAGCTAATGGGCTATATTTGGGGTATTCTATTATCTAAGATATGTGTCAAATACTAATCATTAAATGTATCTACTTGTAGTGGGTCTGACTGAGCTGGTTTTCCACATAGCAGCAGTGTTTTTGTGCTGGGAACTAGAAGGGTGTTGATAACACACCCGTGTTGTGACTACTGCTGAGCAGGGCTCGCACAGCACCAAGGCTCTTCCCAACATTCACCCCCCAGTGGGATGGAGTGGGCAAGATCTTGGGAGGGGACACAAGCAGGACAGCTGACCCAAACTGACCAAAGGGATATTCCATACCATATGATGTCAGCTCAGCTATAAAGGTAGGGAGAAGGAGGGGGAGGTGGAGGGCATTCCGTTGTTCTCCAGAGCAACTGCTACGCGTCTTGGAGCCCTGCCTTCCTCCCAGGGAGTGGCCAAACATCGCCTACTGATGGGAAGTAGAGAATAACTTTGTTTTCCTTTGCTTCCGCGCACGGATTTGCTTAGCTTTGCTTCTATTATTATTAAACTGCTTTTTGTTTCTCATCTTATTTTCCTCCCCTTTCTTTTTGCTCTGCTGAGGAGGGAGCGGGGAAGGAAAGGAGGGGTGATAGAGTGGCTTGGTGGGCACCTGGCACTCAGCCAAGGTTAACGCACCACACTACTCAAAGGGCAACATGGTTTATTATTAATCATAAGAATAAATCAGGTTTTCCTCTTCTATGGCAATCCTTCTCTATTTAAAGGGGTTGCTAATATTCCAGTTCTCACATCTCATTATTAGCGGAGCTCCAGATGTTTCTGCTCCTGAGAGGTTTTAGAGAGTTTTCACCAATTTTACATCTAGCTTACTAGAAAAGGGACAGACACTTTCTCTGGTTCAGGGCTCAAAGCTGCATGATAATAGCATGATATTAGGCTTTAATGTCAATTCTGCATTTTTTGAGGACATAGTCTTGTTCAAAAAAAAAACAACAACCTTTGCAAGCCACACTGTTTTGTGCAACAACCACCTAGGTAGCTAAGTGCAGGTCAGTCATGGGACTTAACATGGAAAAAAGACTGTTCAGTTTGGGGTAGGCATGCTGTTTTTCAGAGTATCCCAGAGGAACACTGCATGTTATAAACTGATGTCTCCCAAGCCTTTCAGGAGTGGAAAGAAAGAGGTAATAGGTCTTCATAAGACTAACCTAGAATACAGCTATTCCCACTGCTCCATCTGCTAATTTTCTTTTCTTAACATGGTGATAGCATGCAGATCCCCATATACCCATTATAAGCAGAGGCAGCAGAGGCAGCCCAAATTCTATGAATTCACATTCTGCTAATGGTCAGAATGTGATGCTAGCTAGTTACAAGGTGGGCCTTTCTTGCTGTGTGGTGAAAGAAGGTCAAATCACACCAAAAAAGCTTTCAGGAGTAAGAATGATGTGGTCCCTAATATGTGATTGCTGGGGCAACACTACTGGAGGCAGCAAAAGATTTTCTGCTGGAAAGACCTGCTATCTCTTGTTGCCAGAAAGCAAGCTGAAAATATTACTATTGTTACCACCCTGTGCTCCTCCCTAAGCATCCAGTTAGAGGACACAAGACCTGCTGAAGCTTTTATAGAGGTCAAAGGCAACACTTACATGAAGAAACACGGCTTTGGATTGATGATACTTCCACAAATAAATCAACAGTATCAGATGGGGAGGAGGGCTGTGGAAATGATGACCTGGATGAGGGGATTGAGTGCTCCCTCAGTAAATTTGCAGATGACATGAAATTAAGCAGGAGTGTCAATCTGCTTGAGGGTAGGAAGGCTCTGCAAAGGGATCTGAACTGGCTGGATTGATGGGCTAATGTCAATTGTATGAGGTTTAACATGGCCAGGTGCCAGGTCCTGCACTTTGGTCATAACAACCTCCGGCAAGGCTACAGGCTTGGGGAAGTGTGGCTGAAAAGCTGCCTGGTGGAAAGGGATCTGGGTGTGCTGGTGGACAGCCGGCTGAGCATGAGCTAAAAGTGTGCCCAGATGGCCAAGAAACCCAACAGCATCGTGGCCAGTGTCAGAAATGGTGTGACCAGCAGGAGTAGGGAGGTGATTGTGCCCCTGTACTCGGCACTTGTGAGACCGCACCTTGAGTACTGTGCTCCAGTTTTGGGCACAGCCATATAAGAAGGACATTGAGGTGCTAGAATGGGTGCAGAGAAGGGCAAAGAAGCTGGTGAGGGGTCTGGAGAATATGACTTATGAGGAGTAACTAAGGGAACTGGGATTGTTTAGTCTGGCAAAGAGGATGCTGAGGGGAGACCTCACTGCTCTCTACAACTACCTAAAAGGAGGTTGTAGTGAGGCTGGTGCTGGTCTCTTCTCCTGAGTAACTAATGAAAGAACAAGAGGTAATAGACTCATGTTGCGCCAGGGGAGGTTTAGATTGGATATCAGGAAGAAGTTCTTCACTGAAAGAGTGATTAGCTACTGGAACAGGCTGCCCAGGGAGGTGGTGGAGTCATCATCCCTGGAGGTGTTCAAAAAACGGGTAGATGTGGCGCTTTGAGACATGGTCTAGGGGTTAGGGAGATGTTTGAAGAAGGTTGGACTAGATGATCCTAGAGGTCTTTTCCAACCTGAATGATTCTACAATTCTAAATTAGACTCCTAGTAGGTTACATATTTTGCGAAATATAACTGTGCTTGATGCTCTCAGTCGGCTTTCCTACCTCAAGGGAGGGATCCTATTTCAAACAAAGATGCAATTTCTGCTATTTAGGGATTTGGGAGTAGAGAATAAGGTAAGAAAAAAAAAGTTTTTGACATACTTATTTTCTGATTCTCAGTGTGTTTGCTCTCATCTTTAGCATCCAGCTCCTCACTAGGAACTGCAATTCGATTAATGACACCATGACTGCTCTTAGCCAGCAAAGGGTAGATAGGAGAATAAGCATAAAGTGCTGCTGAACATCCCAGCTCAGTCTGCAGGACAGCTGCCCTGCCAAAACGGCGCTAATGGCGCTTCTGCCCAAGCACAAGGAGAAGTCATTTCCCCGCGAGCCACCAACCCCCACCATTCCCACAGTACATAGACAAAATGTCATATCCCGGCAGGGAAAGGTGACTCAGATTTGCTGGTTCCCTTTATTAGAGTATAAAGCAAACAATGCCTGAGGTCCATAAACAATCTTTCATTTCACAACTGGGCTTTTTAGCAGATACTTAAATGATGAGAAGAAATGGGGCCTAATATATTGAGAGAGAGATCACTGGCCCAGGTTGCAGCATTGGTACAGCCAACAGGGAGTCTCTGGTCGGTAAGGAGTGCTCATCCGAAAAGACCCATGATAGGTTTCTCTTTTCCCCTTTTACTGTGTAGCTTTTGGAGTGTAACCCCTTATGTGTTCTGGGAGGGTTCTTTTTACATGTAGTATGATATGGGCAGCAGAAGGTGTGTTGTGGCTGTCATGTTCACCTTAATGCCCATCTCCATATACATTTACCATTACCTGTTATATGCATTTCATGTTTAATGAAGGAAAGTTCACATTTTGGTCACCTAAGGGGCCAGGACAGGGCCATCCCGGCTCCACAAGGCTCCTTCTCCCGGCCACAATGGGTATGGTTGCCATAGTAACTGTTCCTCATAAATGTTTGAGGCAGTCTGGTTCCTTGCACGAGACACCTCAGTGAGAGCTCTTCAGGGAAAAGAGGATTTTCACCATCCCATCTTTCTTCCCTCTCACACACCTTCACACTACACCCATTTCCCCCACCCCCAGGTTTAGGCTAAAATTCTCAGAGAAGAGGAAAACAGATTTCTCTTCTGTCTTCCCTGAAAGCAATCTTTAACCCTTATCAGTCCACAGATCAGTGTTCAAAGGGATATTGCCACATCATCCACCTTCACCATCCAACTCCAGTGTCCTGAATTACACTCAGAAGATGCCTACATCTTTGACCAACTGAAATTCTTATATGACTAGCTTCAGATATTCTGATCTAGCTGAAGTCACTGATGCCATATGGGGATTTTAATAATTCCTGCCCATGGTTTGAAGTATACTTCCATCTGTATTGCTAAATTAAAATAGCATAAGGAAGGGTAGAAAATGAGAGGAAGAAAACATTAAGAGTATCTTCTTAAATATAGCCTCAAGTATGATGCAAAGACTTCACTGTAGGGATAAAACACTTTTGTTGTTTTACTGTATATTTCAGGAGAGAATAACATCTTAATCCTGGGCCTGTAATCATTTGCCTTTGAGATGTTTAGAAACCTTGGTCCCTGCCACAACATAATTATATAGCACAGAAAAATTATTTTACAGTCAATTAAGTACACTAAATGTGCATATTTAAGAAACCTGATTTAAACATCTGCACAGAATACTGTAATTCTTCCATCTGAACCAGAGACCAATTACATCACTAATGAAGCTCAGTGGTTCAGCTAACTCCTGAAGTAGTGCTTGAAACTTTATCATGGAAATTATGCATGCTAGTCACCATAACAGGGTTTGACTCTTGGTTTCCACTGATTCCATAAGTCAAAAAGGAAATTCTTCTATAATGTTATCTTTTATTTGTGCTACAACACAAGCTGGGTGTCTCCAAAGAGGGACCCTGAACAAAGAAGCCCCTGGAAAATTATACCCTTACAACACCTCATGCAAGAGTTTGGACCAATAGTAATATTAGGGTCTGGAGTCTTCTCGTTCTTCATTGGATCTTTTCATTGTCTCTAGGAGCCCCATTTCTCCTCCTGGTAATAAAAAATTAGACTAAATCCTTTCAGCTAAATTTGAGACATTTGTTCAACCAAGTCCCAAACCATCTAGTCGTATGGAGGATCTGATTCTTCAGCACTTCCTCCAAACATATTTAAGGGAAAAAAATCAAATATTTTCATGAAATGCCTTTCTTTTTTAACTCTAACTTTTCCTGATTCGGCCAGAACAGGGTTAATTTAGTTGGGGAGGAGCAGCACGTGGACTATTCCATACCATGATGACATCATGCCCCCAGCACCAGTTCTACACTGTCTGTGTGACTCTGGGGAGGGTGCGCACATCCGTTGGGTCTGGTCCACCCATTTATTCACATGGTATCACTTGTTTTGTACCTTGTTTTTCTCACTGTTGTTATAGCTGTTGTTGTTCTGATTGTTTCTTGTGTGTTACTGTACTAAATTATCCTTATCTCAACCTGCAAAGGCATTTTTAACCCCTCTTGCCTTTTTTCCTGTCCGAGGGGTAGAGGGGCAGTGGCAGCAGCCATGTGGTTCGGGTCCTGGCAGGGACTAAACCACCACATAACTTCACCTTAATTGCTCACTATTTACTATGTTTTTACCATTATCCCTTACTCACGGTAGGCAAACACAGAAGTGAAGAACACAATACAAAATGCCATCAGCAGCTTGGGGCTTTTATATTCTGCAAGGCAGATGCTCTGTTAGTAGCACCTGGCTCCACTTAACATTGAGATTACAGCTGTATTAAGGGGGAGGAGTACAAAAAATAATAATGCCGCATGGTTCCTACCCTGTTCTGTGATCCATCCTAGCAAATCTCTCCCTGAAAATCTCTGTCACATTAGGCATTTGTAAAAATATGGCTATTACTCTTGTCAGGGATGTCAACAATAAATGGCAAGGATGATCTCTCTTGATTTCACTGGGATACTCCCAGCTCACATAAGCAAGGCCTGGTAACTTATTTAGGATTTCTGGAATTCTCCCTCAATTTTCAGCTCCTCAAACAAAGCATCCTTTTCTTCATTCAAGTAAGAAATGGATTTAAGACATATTCCTGAAGTAACTAGGCTGTCCTTGTTTTTTGTCAGGAATGTGTATTCAGTGTGATGAATTGTGTGCAAGGTAAAGGAAAAAAGATGAATAAGCACAGACGCTGTAGAGGCTTTTCTGGTAGAAAATATTAATGATGCATTTGGAGACTCCTGATAACTCTGTCAGATGGCCCAGTACTGGGAAAAATCTTCCCATCCAACAGCATGTGGTTATGGAGTCAGAACTGGGAAGCAGTCACACTTACAAAATAAAAGGGGAAGGTAGTTTTGTTCTCTGGGATTCAGGTAAAGCATTGAAACAAAAGTTTCTCTGCTTTGACTATGTTCTGTGTCCATTTAGGGGTTCAAGGCAGGTCCCCACGGAACAGAAAGTGTGCTCCCCCCTCCCTATCCCTTAGTTCACCCCAGACAGGTAGGCAAAAAGGGAGATCAGGAGTAAAAAGAGAGACTTTGCACTATATTGGAAGTTAGCAAAAAGTAGTAAGATATATATATATATATATTGTTTAACAGGGAACAGAAAACAAGACGGGAAGGTAGATATATGTACAAAGATGGGGGAAAACACAATAAATACAATATGATATAAAACCAGAGGTTGGATGGCTTCAGATTCACAGGAGGATGAGGAATGGTGAAGAGATGGCTTCTGGCTGCATGGAAGGGTCAGCTCCAAGCTTCTCTCCTCCCGCGCTGGAGACCACTTCCTGCCTCCAGTATCCGGTGTGGACAGGAAGGGGGAGGGAATAACTGCTTCTCCCATGGGACCCTCAGGGTGTCCAGTTACTGTCTGTCCTGGCCCCAAGCCTCAAACCATAACAGACTATCAGAAATATACTCACTGTATCTAAGTGCAAACAAAGTAGATGAGGCTTGTGCAGCAATTCAGCCTGATTTGCAGAAGTACAAATTCAATTGTTTGTGTTCCTGGCTGCACAAATAGAGCTTTCTTAAGGTACTCTATGGCGGAAAGAAGATGGGCAGACAATTCACTGGACTTACATTTCATCAATTACTTGTAGATTTTTTAATATAACTTAAATATTAAGAGAGGCTTTGAATCCAGCTGCTCAGAGCAGACATATGCCAAAACTGAGCAAAAAGAGGGAAAGAGGGCAATCCCAGCTCCTGATTCAGGTGTCAGTTATTTCTATATTCTTTTAATTTAGGCAAAAGATTAGCAAAATCTCTCACTGGTTGCTGAGGGGTCTCCACTGACTCTGGAGGCCAAAGTATTTTTGCTCTGAGTGGATATGTTATTTCTGCTGTGTAACATTAATTCTCTACTCATATACAATAAAATTCTTTTAGCTAACCTTGAAATAAAACCATATTGATTAATTTTGACATGCAGTATTGAAATCAACACCCTGCAGTGGGAGGGGTGTTGAAGAAGAGACTCTCTTAAATGAAATATGGTTTCCCTTGTGGAGGAAAGAGATTAAAATCCTTGAAATGCAAACTCTGGCAAATTGATCATCAAGAAAAAGTGATAGCAAGGGCTTGACCTTTTAGCCAAGCACAACATCTTGTCTAACACTTTTATTTGTTGAATACTGCCAGTTACTGAAGACTAGCCATTGCTTTCATATAGCTGCCTTCCCATCATTCCGCAGTGGTAGTGTAAAAGCTGGCTGAAAAGGGAGGAGCTCAACTGAAGATGAATAATTGCTATAACCCTTGGGCCATGCTAGAGGAGTCTTGTCTGTGGTGTGGAGGAACCCTTGCACCTTTGCATGAGTGCAGGACAGCCCCAGTCCTTGGGTAGATCCAGTTCTCAGACAGGAGTCTTGTGGCACTGATGTTACAGTATGAAAACAGACCATGCATTCAGGTAAAAGAACACAGCATTCCCATTCCAGGTCAACAACAAGCAATAGCAGAAAAAAAATCCAGGTACTTGCCTGTGTGAGCATAGCAGCAGCTTTGGAGGGCTTAGTAACTCCAGAGTATGTTATAGTTGTCCCTCTTAAAGTTGGTGTAGGAGCATACGAGTATTTTTGCAACTCTGATGCTATAATATTCCCTGCAAAAGTCTAGGAAAGGAGTCAGAATCATCTACATGTGAGCTGTTTAAAGGTAATTTTTAAAGCACAGGGTCTTGATGTCAGCATACATTTTGTAGAGTCATTGCATCTTTTCCAGCTGCTAGAGTGTCTTTTCCAAGCTGCATCAAAATTATTCTTTCTCGCATGGGACTGTGAAAGAAACTCTGTCAAAGAAAGGCTTTGTATGTAAACATCCCTATTCTAAATCTGAATAGTCGATATTCACTTAGAAACTCGTGGGATAAAAATATGAAATGCAAGTTTACTATAGAAAATCAAAACTGAAATAAAACTGGGGGAGGTTTTGGCAATTACAGCTACATATACAAAAAACCTCTAACGTAGAAGATTGAGAAGTTTTCAGAATCAAGAGTTGGGAGCTGAGAAATGCTAGAAGTACGGACACCTGTGACATTTATTCTGCCCAGTATTCAGCATAGGAGGGATGGTGTCTCTGTATGAATCAGGCTTGTGGAGTGAAGGAGACTTGTTTGTGGGTTTGCCTCCTTCAATTTGTTTAAAACCTTGCCAAGCAAATTCTGGCGTATCTGTACTTTTTTAAAATTGCTCCACCAGATGGTTATTATTCAGCTTATGGGGGAGGCACTGGGGGAGTTGTTTAGGAATCCAGAACTTCTGTGTGCACGTGTCATCAAATTAATCAGGACTGTTTCTCTTAAAGAAGAGCTTGATTTGATCTGGTACAATGTAGGGGCCTCAAGACAGGAATGGAAATAGCAGTGGGATGCCAGTATCTGCTGCTTTCCTCCTGCTGTAGTTACCTTGTATTGGCCATATTCCATCAGTAATGTGAGGATGTAGGACATAAAAACTGCACTAAGGGGTCAAACCAATGAACAGCCTATGACCCTCTTAGTGTCTTGACCGGGGACTCCTGTGAGGAGAGCAATATATTCACAGTGACTACTAGTAGACAGTATTTGTCAGCTCCCTCTGTGATCAGTGGAGAGAGATGTAGACTCCTGGCAGACTCCTAGCAATGGCAGTTCAGAACAAGTTCATGCCTCCCTGGCCCTGAACTGTCCTTCAGGGGACCTTATTTACCTTCATTTCTAGCAGAAAGATGACAGGAAAGGGAAGCTCACTAGATGTACCAAGAGATAGTCAGAGACCCATACCAACCCAGCACTTCTTGACAATGCTCTCTTCCCCTGCCACCACTAATCCTGCTACTGAATCAAAGTGAAAGTAGAGATATTTCTAAATTTCAAAAGGAGAGCTCAAGCACATTTGTGGAGTTAGACCACAGGTCAAACTGTTCTACCTGAGCCCAAAGAAGAAGACCAAAATGCAAATGTGTTATCCTTCAGAAAAGGTAAATAGGCAGGAACTGGTATCTCTGTGTTTAGATTTTCATAGCTGTCCTGGGTTGGCCAG
>VZZY01014144.1:5460-16689 GCA_013400335.1 Eurystomus gularis | reverse complement strand
TTTTGTGTGAGCTTGCATACTAAGGTGTGCAAGTAATACAGGCAGACTATACAACACTCTTCTCCGTCCATGCAGAACTGATTAGCCATGAAAATTGCTTATATTGCTTTTATATTGAACTTGTCAGTTAACGACACATCTAGTAGCGAGGTTAGCACTGCCCGAACTTCTTCAGATGCATCTGAACCAGTAGTACAGAAGAATCACTGAGTTCCTAAATGAATACATGTATATAGGATTTTAATTTTTTTTCTTGCAAAGTATCTGCTATGCATACACTCTGTTTTTTACAGCTTGGCTTTTGTAGCCACGTAATGTAACCTGAACTAGAGGTTGTTCTTGTTTACTGTAAGCAGGAGTTTCACATTCTTTTACACATTGTGTTACTAAATTGTTATATAGTTACATGATGGAAGAGGTCATTTTGCTTCTGACGTAGGATGTGTATTCATGGATCATATGTTCCATTCCAGGCATATTTTCCATGTTTCTTTGTGTATACTTCAAAAGATTTCCTTCACAAAACTATCATAGGGAGTACAATTATCTTTTATGATCTTTCAAAGATGATTTTTCAAAGCTCTTGGGAATCTGGAGACATACCCGTTGACTGAAAGTTGGCAAATGTTGTCCCAGTCTTCAAGAAGGGCAGCAGGGATGAGCCTGGTAACTACAGGCCTGTTAGTCTCATCTCAGTGCCTGATAAGATTGTGGAGAAGATTATTCTGGGAGCTACTGAAAAACACCTAAAAGACAACACAGTCATTGGTCCCAGCCATCATGGGTTCATTAGAGGAAGGTCCTGCTTAACAAACTTGATTTCTTTCTATGACAAGGTCACCCGCCTAGCTGACCAAGGGAAGCCAGTTGATGTAATCTTTCTAGATTTCAGTAAGGCCTTTGATATTGTCTCTCGCAGTATCCTCCTAAAAAAAATGTCCAGCATCCAGATGGATAAGCACATAATACAATGGGTGAGCAATTGGCTGATGGGTCAAGCTCAGAGGGTTGTGATAGATGGGATTACATTGGGCTGGCGACCAGTCACTAGCGGGGTTCTGCAGGGATCCATCTTAGGGCCAGTACTCTTTAATACATCATAAATGACTTAGATGCAGGTCTTGAAGGCCTACTAAGTTTTTGGATGACACCAAATTCGAGGGAGCAGTTAACACTCTTGAGGGCAGGGAGGCCCTGCAGAGGGATCTGGACAAGTTGGAGAGCTGGGCAATTGCCAATCACATGAGGTTTAACAAGGACAAGTGCCATGTTTTGCACCTGGGACATGGTAACCCTGGATATCCATACATTGTGGGGAGTGACAGGCTGGAGAGCAGCCCCGCAGAAAGGGATCTGGGGGTTCTGGTCAACGGCAGGTTGAACATGAGCCAACAGTGTGCCCTGGCAGCCAGGAGGGCCAACGGAGTCCTGGGGTGCATCAAGCACGGCATTGCTAGCCAGTCAAGGGAGGTGATTGTCCAACTTTACTCTGCACTGGTGCAGCCCCATCTTGAGTACTGTGTGCAGTTCTGGGTGCCATAGTACAAGAAAGATGTAAAGCTACTGGAATGTGTACAGAGGAGGGCCACAAAGATGGTGAAGGGTTTAAAGGGGATGCTGTATGAGGAACGGCTAAAGTCACTTGGTCTGCTCAGCCTGGAGAAGAGGAGACTGAGGGGAGACCACATCGCAGCTTACTGCTACCTCACTAGGGAGGAGGGAAGAGCAAGGAGTAGGTGCTAATCTCTTCTCTCTGCTGACCAAAGATAGGACCCAAGGGAATGGTAGGAAGATGTGCCAGGAGAGGTTTAGGCTGGACATTAGAAGGAGGTTCTTCATCCAGAGAGTTGTGTAGCACTGGAACAGGCTCCCCAGGGAAGCAGTAATGGCACCAAACCTGACAATATTTAAGAAACATTTGGACAACGCCCTCAGACACATGGTGTCAGACACAGGGTTGTCAGGCACTGGATCAGGCTTTCCAGGGAGGTTGTTGAATCACTATCCCTGGTGATGTATAAAGGACATGAAGATGTGGGGCTGGGGGACATGGTTCAGTGGTGGATGCGGTAGAGTTAGGTTAGTGGTTGGACTAGATGATCTTAATGGTCTTTTCCAACCAGAGTAATTATGTGATTCTGTGATCTGGTATTTGTTGGCATGGCTGCTACACAAAATAAAATCAGCATCTGGAGACATGAACACCTTGTTTAATAAACTATTGTATGTTTGTTTATACCTCAAGTCATTCAACGCACAGTGCCTGTTTCCAAATATTATCAGAGAAATCTTATTCTTCATGTAATGTTCACTAGCGGATTATACCTACTGCTTAATCAAATAAGCAAACAGCCAGAATTTCTCTTGCAGCCTGCCTGGAGATCTCTGCTTCCATTGTTCATGTCTGCTATTTTCAATGCTGTCCCACTGTGCAGAATTTCCTTGCTGTTTTTAGAGCGGGGTGCAATACCAATATGCATTTCGTACCACATATTTTATGTGTGTGCATGGCAAGGGGTGATTTTGTAGATGCTGCTTATATAGATAGTCCATGCAGAGAAATTGGTAGCAATAACCTCTGTATGAACTTCATGGATTGCAAGTAATCTTAGGAAATCTAAGCACAAATATGTTCTGCAGGATCAAGTAAAGCTGCAGATGTTTCAGCTCATATAACCTGTCATCTACAAGACACTCTTGGAACTGCAGGAATAAAGGAATGTGAAACCTAAGGGATGAGCAGCATAATTCACAATGGGGCTGAAGGTGTGTTGAGAGAATTGAAATATATTGGAATGTAACTTAATCTTACACTCTTCTTTTGGACAACCTACCTGCCACTGACAGGACCAGCCCTTTTTCCACAGATCTCAATTTAGCTATTGAGAGTTGAGGAAGGAAGTGCCACAGATAAGTACTTTCCCATAGAGCCAGCTGCAACTAACGAGCTGCCTCACTCATACCTGGGCCGAGCCTGCCTCTTTGAGTCAGTTAAATGTTCACTGTCTAATATGCCCAGACACTTAATGTATGAAAATAGGATTCTCCTTCACTCTGCCAGAAAAACGAACCTCCAGGCAGATAGGTGCTGAAGTTCCTGCTTAATATGTTTTCCTGTACGCTCTAGTGTTCAAAAATTTTTCTGCTAGCAAAAGTATTTCAAATATTGACAAAGAGAAATCATTTGTGGGTGAACAATTTTTTTTTAAATTGTAGATGTCAGAGGAATGCATTACTTTTAAGGCTGTTGACTTTATTAGTAGATGTGAAGTTGATATCCATGTGGCAGACCAAGAAACACAATAAATCAGGGAGTTCTGAAAGAGAGCCTAGCACAGAAAGAATGAATTACAAGCACAAAACTCCTATTATGGAGATGAATAATTTAACAAGGCAGAAAAAAATGAAATGCCAAGGATATGATATCTTAAATACTGAAGGATTAACTGTATTGCTTTACCTCAGACATTCCAGTTAGTCAGTGAAGACTTTTCTTAACTGTGGATTTTGTTTCAGTAAATTATTTGGTTTTAAATTTAACTACAGCAAACTGGTAATGTGATACTCTCCAGAGTTAGGCAGCAAATAAGGAAAACATACAAATTTGTTACGGCACTGCAGTGGATTTTGTTTTCAAGACACTGAATGTGGATGTCAGGCTATATATATCTCCTGCACTGATGGAAATGGTAGGACCTAATGCTCTTTGTGATCTTGAGAAGGAAAACCAGGGACTGCCACTCCTTGGGTGTGTAGCTGAGAGTTGTGGTAGGTTTCTTTGTTGAGACAACTACAGCTAATGCCTTCACATTTTAGTTGGTTAAGTCATTAAAAGAAGCAAAAGATGTAAAAAGGATGTTTTGGGCATGGAGGTGGGAGAAGCATTCTCTCTCTGACCTGCAGAGTGTGTCCAGTCTCAAGGGATGGTGGGGTGCAAGGGAGGACCATGAAGAATATTTTGAGGTGAAAGACAGCATCCTACTTAAATTAGTCTGATAAAAATACCTTAGCATGTATGTGTATATATACTAATTTACCCCTTCATTAGCAAATGTTCTTCTTTGGAGAAGGCTATTCCTCAGTCATCATGAAAGGAAAGTAGCTGATAATTGCTTTATTTTCTTTGTGTTATGGCAGAGGGAAGCTGAAATTGAAATTTATAGAGATTCCTTTTCCAATTTGGAGATTGTCTTGCAGATACAGTGAACTCAAGTTCCAAGTCTGTGAAGCTGTTGTTTCTTTCTGGTATTTGTCAAATAGAATGAGAGCTGGTGACAAGGTTGCCAATGGATATAGATAACTTCAGATTCTGTATGCATACCATAGGTATGACTAGAATATTTTCAAATTTCTAGGTTAAATTGTATAATATTACCCTTTTAAGAAATATTTTTAGGCACTCTATCGCTTTGATAGCAAATGCTCTTCCAGTCACTGTGGAACCATAGAATCTTTGAATAAAGTTATTCTTTTTGTCTCTTGCTCAGAAATCTGTAGGATTTTGGGAATTTCTTCTATTTAATGGAAGCAAGGTTACCGAATATCAGTTTAAGTATCTGTTATAAACTGTTGATTTTCAGCACATTGCTTTTTTTCTTTTTGCATTGTAATTTTTCATCAAGAGCCATTTAAAAGGATGCAGTGCTGAAATAGCTCATAATTACTACATGTAGTGATAGGCTGGAGACTTGGGGAGGAGACTGCTTACGTATGCAAAAAGACTTGATTTGTGAGATTAAAGGCTTCTGTTTCTCTAATTCAAGTAATGATGCCCAGCAGGACAAGATGGTCCAGATGGTCATCTGCAGCTACTAACTGTCATTTGCAAAAGTATCTAAAGCTGCAAAATATCTGTAGAAGCTGTTGAATATGGGTGTAATGACAGCAAATACTGGAGCAGGATTTATAAAATACGTTTTGCCAAGGAGATTTCAGAAATGATTAAGGCATGGATTATAAGAGGAAAGAAAAAACAGAAAGAATGTTAAGAATAACCATATAAAAAAAGGATTTAAAGAAAAAGCAACCAAACTTACATGATTTCCATCCTCGTAAAAATCACTCTGAAGTACGTGCATTTTCATTCAGTATTACTTGGATTCCTGTATAAGCTGGCTAAGAGCTCTTTGCAAAAAATTATAGATTTTTTAATGTATTGAAGTTAGTTTCTTTACTTCTTTTTTGAGTAAATAGAAACTTAGCAACACAGAGAATTCCATGGACATGTTTGTAGAAAGTTAGTTCTGTAAGGTCAAAAATTTATTTTCTTGCCAGATTCCTATATATTCTTCACTAGATGAAACTATAAATTTTCTTTTATAAAACCAGAATTGGGAATAAAATGTTTTCTGTTGGTTTGAAGCACTTCAGAAAAGTTATTTAGCAGAAAATATCAAAGTGGTGTTAGTTTCAAATTAATCAAACCCACATTTTGAAACCATGGAGTTTCCTAGGAAGGACCGCATTGGCTCCATATGCTCTAGTGTGTAAAACCTGGTCTGTTCCAGATTTTTTTAAATGTTCCTTTTTTTGTTTGAAACACTTTCTTGTTCCTCTTCTTATCTCTTTGGTAAATGGTGGTCTTTAAAATCTTAAGCACCAGGACCATGCAGATGGCTTTACCAGAAGGGCTGCTCACTAATGCACTGAATAGCCACCTGTGATCTGAAAAAAATAAATCTTAATCTAATCAGATTTTGTGGAAGGATGTTTCACATTAAGCTGTAACATTATATTCAATTTAAGAGCAGGAGAGCATTAAAACAATAGCACAGGAAATACAAATCCAGTTTGCATAGCTTTCTATCAATAATGTGAAAAAAAGATTAATAAAGCAGATGGCAGTCCTCTGAAATGTTTTAGCTGACGCTGCAAATGTTGAACTATAGGACTAGCCATCTGACTACAGTGGAAGATTTGCCTGTAGATTTAAATTTATTCTATTGTTCCAACAGCAAAGTTGTTATTTTTCTTTCTTTTTTTTTTTCCTTTCCTTCTCGCATGCTTCCCTCTCTCTACACACAAGGCAATCCTAGATAAGCAGATTAGTATGTGGGATAGCTCCTCTTCATTGTTCTGTGCAGCACCTCCAGCTTTTCATAGCCAGTTGGACTTGTTAGGAGGAGCTAAGCGATTGGTTGTTTCCTGGGCTCCGTTTCATAAATTATAGCCCAGCATGCACAAGCATGATTCCTACAGTTGCAGTAATCCAGAGGCCTGTCAGTTCCTGACTTTATGCATGTTTATTCCTACTTGTTTTATAATACTGCAGTGGAATTTCCTGTCTTAGATAGTTTGCTATTGCATCTTCAAGACTCTGTGAGTAATTTTGATTTTTTTCTACTCTATTAATTACATACCATAAACAAAAATGCTTGTGTTTATGGTAGTAAGTAGGAAGTAGTTCACTAGCAGCTTACATCTGAGATTCTGTGCTGCGTGAGATCAGGTACAGTTAACTTTGTAGCTCTTCTCTTGCTAGAGTTAAAATAGCTTCATGCTGTTGTGTGTGGTCACTCGTTTCTGAAATGGGCTGTGTCTATTTTTTGTTCCATAATAAAACATAGTGATGCTGCATTACACTTCGTTTGTGCCTAATCAAGACACATGGCATGTCTTATATTTTCATACAATTTGTATATCATATACTAGCAGTTGTGGTGCAGCTATTGAACAGATCCGCACTATTCTCAGCTTGTCGTGTAATAAAGAACCCCCACTCCTTTTACATTCTTCCCCTGTGTCTTATCTAAATAAGAACAGACATACCAGTGAAAAGCAGGACAGTGTTAACATCGACAATGTTAGCATTTAAACAACTGCAAAGCTTAACTAACATCCTCTCCCTACCACCACCCTCTGGCCCCTTTTTTTATTATGATGCTATGATGCTTTGTTTTTGTAGCAAGCAAATGTGAGAGTTCACACATTTAAAAACAAATTCTACTCACAGTGAGTAGTGGGAAATGCTGTTCAGGATCTGTGGTTTAACCAGATGGAGTTATCACAGTAACTCCCTTATTGGTTTCCTGAGATTGTCGGGTGTTACCTCTGTGCAACTCAGGTTTAGAACAATAGAGCAGCAGATTGAAATCAGAAATTAGAAAGCTGCTAAGATAGTGCTCTATACCTCTCTAGTAAATGCTACAAGGCCATATTCATTGCTATAAATGCATTTGTTTATGCAGAGAACTTTTCATGTTTCTTGTTTTTCCACTGGAAACATCATTTCATAGTGTGATGTGACAAAGCTAATGTTTATTGGTAAATGGCTTGGGTTATATCAAGAAGTACATGCTTTCTGCTAGGAGGATATAAGCCTGTAGTGTTTCTTGTTAGCTCTCCTTCTTGAAGCCATAGCTTTTCGGGTGGATTTGTGCAAGTAAATAATTTTGAAAGAGTAAACTTTCTTCAGACAGCTGATTTGCTCTTTCTAATGAATAATACAGATTCTGGGGATATAAAGTGCCCTTATAAAGCCTCTTTCACCAGCAAAGAAATTCTTTATTGAACTTGTAATAGAAAGTAGGCATGTAATTTTAGCAATATTGCTGCCTCCATGTCTTACATTGTAATGCACAGAATCATGAAAAATTAAAGTGCCCATCACAAACTGAAAGTCAATACTATCTGTGTACTGTCTCAAGTATTTTTCTTAGATGTAGGTCAGCAAAATAAACTGTTTAATTCCTCTAAATGTCTTAATGAAGTTTACAAAAACGTGTTTTGCTTACACAGGTAATGTTAGAGGTAAGTTTTGCTGCCTTTACCTTAGTGTTCAGGTATAGTAAATAGGTAATACTATTATATATGTAATATAAAACAGTGAAATCAATTAGACCGAGATGGTATGCATTATGTGAGGCAGTGAATTACTGTGTAAACTACAAGTTTCCAGATTTCTGAAGTAAGAAATCCAAAGTAGTTCTCTTAGATGTGAGAAGCTGGTTTCAGTATAGTTTCTCTGACATACTGCAAAGCACAAGGCAATAGCTTAGTGAGACATTAAACTTGAAGAATGTAGCATTGTGGTCTGAACAGCCATGTGACTTGTCTCATTTGAACAAAAGCTAACTCCACTGGGATAACTGTTTTTAATCTAGTCAGGTTATTTAGCTCTGAATGTTGCTACTTTACTTCTCCTGTGCTAATAAAAAGGAGAGACTATGGAAAAAACCTTGCAAGTTTGAGTTTCTTATGGCACTGTGTTTGTTGTGATCTTAAGGGGAGTAAGGTGAAAAATTGGTTCTGTGCTGTGGTTGAGTACATGAACTGTTTCAATACTGGTAATACCATGTTTCCAGGAACTGAAACTATTGATACAGAACTCTATAGCTATTTAGGTATATAGATATTTTGAATCTAACATACCGCAAGCACTGCCTACAGGCTGGATCAAAGTCCTATTGTGCTGGATGCTGTTCAAACAAGTAGTAAAAGGCAGTCCCTGCCCTTATGAGATTATAAACTAAACAGGGTGGTAGGCACAGAATGGAAATACACACAATTTAAACATAACCTTGGGCAAGTCAGAGCAGGTCAGCAGCCAAGGAAGGAATGAAATCCCAGAATATATCTGCAATATGATGTTGTGTTGTAGATGTCTGTAGCAAAGAGCTGAGGCGGTGAAGGTCCACATTAGGACACCTGATTGACCCAGAAGCAGTACAGGTACATTATGCCAAGCCTAATTAGGGCAGAATTAACTTGCATTGAATGTTTTACTGCTTCTTTTATAGATGCTCCCCTGATTAATAGTTCGGTGCCTGTTTGACTATACTAATGGTACTTGAAATAAACTTTTTGTCTCCTATTATAGTAAATAACTATTCCAATATTTTACATGTGTTTTAGGAAGCCTAGATAGCTGTTTTTTCAAAACTCTTTGAAAAGGTATTTCCAATTGTCTACTAGAGAGTCTCAGATTTGCATCCTCTTTTAAAATATGCCAGAGGCTTAGCTGTGCAGGGAAGATAGACAAAGTTCTACCTTTTATATAGCACCTACCTTGAGTCCTACTGGATGAGTTGTATATATTGATGTTTGGCCGAAGCTGATAAAATTCATGTGTGTTTGTCTGCTTAAATGTAAGATTGGTATGAAGAAATGCTTTACACAATTTGCAAGACCTTATAAAAATAACTAAAATTCACTTTATACTTGAAGTTCTGATGCTTTGCTAGTGAATTTTCAGTGTGAGTTCAGGTATCTACTTCAGCAACATAATTTACAGAAAAACTCCAACATGATTCAGAAAATATTTTTGTAAACAGTTTGCTTACAAATATTGAAATTATGTCTGCTCAGTACAGCACCAGAGTACTGACCGCAGGTGTGTTCCTCTTCTCCTGATGGGCAGTTGATTGTAAGCCATTTGCAGAGAGTAAAAGCGCTCTTTCCACTGGTGAGTCTGTGTGCCAGATGTCAGTCGTGTGAAGAAACCCCACCCCAAAATACTCAGTAGAAAAAGCGGGGGGGACATCCACAAAAAAAAAATATATGCCTACCTTAGCTACCAGACACATGTTAAGCCTATACAAATGGTGGGTTCTTCATGCAGACAACAGACAGGAGTGGTCCCACTAAACCTTAGAAAAGCACAAGCATTGCTCAGTAGGGCAGTTAGCCCACACCTTTGCTTCTGCTGATATTTTATGGCTGCCTTTGGGCATTAAGCACAGGTCAAAATTAGTAAAGGATCTGACAAGGTCTTCTGTTGCTATGTAGTGTTTGAATGATAACATTAGGAGACTTTGATTGTGGTGCTGCCTATCTTTGAAGTAAATATTTCTATATACCACAATTTTACAGATAGGAGATACTTTGGCTTCACAGAAGAATGTGACTGTGTTGTTATGGTTTTATGTTACAATGTTTCACACAAAAAATATAGAACTTATAACCAGAAATTTAGAGTTCATAAGAGAAGAAAAATAATTTTGTTTAGCCTAAGATACATTGAACTTTTTGTTCTCTCATTTACAGTGGTCAATTTAAATTTCTGTATTAACTATGAACTATATAAGGATTATTCCAGAGCTTGAAAAATAAGTAACTAGGTTAAGATCAACTTTTTTTTTTTTTCTTTTTAAATAGGAGGACTTTCATCTTAGCTGATCATTAAGAGTTAAAAAAGTCTTAAGAAAAAGCAAAAAACATCAGTGCAATAATGTATTAGATCCCCTTAAGTTGGCATAAACATGTAGCTGTTGTATCTGTGTGTTCTGGTAGATCACTCAGCAGATTGGAAGTTGAGAAGTGTGGCAGAGCAGAGAGAGAGAGGAAAGAAAGACATCTAGAAGAAAGAACAAGTGAGTTCTAACCACATTTGGAGATAAGAGGAAACCAAAGAGAGTAAGTGGGAATGTTGAAACTAAAATTAGCTATTCAAATGAATATCTTCAAAGCATCTTTAAAATGCTCGTTTATACTTTTAAACAAAGTGTGTAGTGCAATTTGTCCCAGAGAGGAAAAGAAAAAGCCTTCAAGTCATATTATTAATGAAGGAGCTTTTAGCTTGTGATTTTGTCTTTGCACACACTTTATCTAAGTAGTTGTGCAGTGAACATAGTAATACTAAAATATACTTCAAAGATGCATGTATGGATGTTCATAGCAGGTGAGCATTTATGTTTGTGTGCATGTGGAAAAGGCTTTAAGCAAAAATGGCACTGTGTGTTTGCATGTATTTGCATTCTCAGGATCAAGGACAGGGTTGTTTTTGTTTTGTTGTGTCAGAATTTGAGTTTTGTGCATCTGGAAAAGTAATACTCTGTTCCCGTGTTCCAGCTTGCTTTCCTTGAATGAAAGTATTGTTACCCAGGGTAGAATACAGATGTATTTACATTTTCAGGCAGTAACACAAATATTCTCCCCAAGCAGCATAGCTCCTGGCTTGTGTACAGAGAACACGCTGTTCCTTCAGAGGCTCACTGGAACTTGCTGTTCTCCATATGAGAAACGATGGTGTCTTTTGCATTAAATAATTTGCCGGCAAGTTTTACCTGTCACAGTGATTTTGAGAGCTGAGCAAAGTTCAGCCTTGCTATAGCCTGAAGTCTAAATTACAGGCCATGGGGTGTCTGCTAGCTTTCTTGATATATTGTATCTTAAGTATGATCTCTTTAATCTCTCTAATTCCACCAAACCAATGCAGACCAAAACGTTTTTGAATATTCGTGATCAGAAGCTCTCAAGTAAAGACTGCAAGTATATAATTTGGAGGTTGAA
>VZZY01014140.1:2904-14703 GCA_013400335.1 Eurystomus gularis | reverse complement strand
ACCCTCAGTAAATTTGCACATGATATATTTAGGTAGGACTGTCGATCTGCTTGAGGGCACAGGAGCTCTACAGAGGGATCTGGACAGGCTGTCAATGAGCCAAGGCCAGTGGTATGAGGTTCAACAAGGCCAAGTGCTGGGTCCTGCACATGGGTCACAACAACCCCATACAATGTTACAGGCTTGGGGAAGAGTGGCTGGAAAGCTGCCCAGCAAGAAAGCAGCACGCAAAGCTTCCATGCACCAGTAACTGCATCTGTAAAGTTGTTCATGCATCAGCTAAACGGTGAAGTATGTGAGAATCAAATACACAAACTAACTGCTTCAGTCTCACTTTAAGTGAAGGCTACACAAAAATTGGATTAGCCTTGTGAACAGATATCAGCAATTATGTTTGAACTTTAATAAAGCTATAACCTACTCCACAAAGCTGTTGCATGTACTCAGTGGCTTTTATTAATTTCATGCAGTGCACAATGACTTAATATAATCTGTCAAACTCAGTACAGTTGTTTATTCCATTATTGCCGATCTCTGAGCATGTCATATTATGTGAGGTGATGTGCAAGCACAGAATAAATAAAACTCCTTGCTCTGAAGTTCCGTTCATTTCCGTGTAACGCAGCCACACAGGAGAAATTGGAAGGAAACAGTGAGATCATGCTGAATGGCAATGATCTTGGCCTACCAGCACCTTAATTTAAAGTTATTTTCCTATGCACTGTGACCAAGTTTAGACAGAAGACTGAGATGTATTCAGTGAGGTAGTTCTCTGGAAATTATAGGGAATTGCTATGGTAGCATGAGTGGTAACATAAATAAAATCACAAAAGTATTTTTTGGAAATGCAAGTGGGCAAGAGTAAGATTTAAGAGACATTCAGGAAAGAGGTGTCTTTGCACCCAGAACATAAGTGTTGTTTGCAACACACACAATCCTTCTGCAGACTGAGTCTTTCCTCATTTCACCCAGTAGATAAATACTCAAGGACTCATTCTCTGTCTATTTTTTTTTTCCCTTTGTCTAAACCAGTACTTAACTCTTCTGTCAAAATTCAGCTGAGAAACTGAAAGACATCACATCCAGAACATTACATAGACTAAGGCTTATTTCACCACTGGGATATGGAAAGGTGAAATGGATTTTCTTTATGTACATTCTGTATGTAGATACTTATATGCTGGAGGAGATTCACAGCTGCTGAACAGCAGAGCCTGCTTTCACTGCTGAGTTTGTAAATACTGTTTAAATTTCCTTGTCAACTTAGCCTTTTGCTTTATTAAACATCTAGTGGGCAGCATGCTTTCTTCAATTAAAAATTATTTCCTTCCATTTAAACGTGTTGGTAGTATTTTGTTTTCTTTAAATTGCTTTGTATCTACCCTAAACCGCAATTGGTTGCCTTCTGTTTGTTTTCCTCACAGAACCAGGTCTTTTTAGAAGTCAACATCTGCATGATGTTTCTCATCCGTATGAGACACAAACGAGGTAGTGATAATCCATGAGGGCATGACAAAGGAGGATTTGATTTATGTCTGAGCATGGAGGAGGAGCAGTGGACGGAAACCAAGAGCTAAAGATCAGTAAGAAAAAATGGCCTGAATACTGATATTCCCAGAAGGAGTGAGCAAGGCAAAAAGAAAGCCAGAGTAGAGGCCTTTGCAGTAACTGGGATCTGGGTGAGATGAGAGTTTAATGCATGAACAAGAAAGGCTGGGATTAGTGATTACATTTAGCAAGAGTGGTCCAAATTTACCTTCAGTATAAGGCACATGGGAAAGTTTCAGTTATGCATAGGAAAGAGAAGGGGTCTGTTTTCCCTTTCCTGTGTTCATAGGTTGCCCTTTCATGCTACTTAGTTCAGCTGTAGAGAAAAATACCAGTGAGTGGAGATTTACAGAAGTCACACTGACAGTTCCTGGCCCCGGTTGTTCTTTTTCTGCAAGGTTGTGAGTGGCTTTGGTTAGAGGCATGAGAGATGCATGGATTTTCAAAGCTCTACAAAGTAAACACACAGAGCTGGCAACAGCATTTGTAAATTAAAGATTACTTTAATCTTCAGTGACAGATTTATGGAGTATTGCTTTAAATTCTGCTTCATGCTGCACAGCCAACTGAGTTTATTTTAGAGACAAAAGCAATTTAAAAGGACCCACAGATTACTTTGGCTACTGAAGAGTATAAATTATCCCTAACTAAATTTTGTCAGTAGACTATGTTGAGCTATTTAGATAAAACATGCTTTTTGACATTTATTGCAGAATGATCTCTTTCCATAGACTGCTAGTCACAAAAGGGGGACATCATTAAGGGGTTGGTAAACTTTTGCTGACATAAATGATACTGCTTAAGGATGAAAAAAGGCTGTGGATTTTTGGTTTTCATTTGGGTTTTTTTGTTGTTTGTTTGTTTGTTTGTTTGTTTGTTTAGTATGGTACAGTAGTATGGTAATCAGTCAGCAATGCATTCAAATTTCAATGATAAAAATGGTGCAACATGTAAAAATGCATCTTGATGTGGCAGATACTGTTGTTAAATATATACTTTCTAGGAAGCAGAATAAATCCTTCTGAGGGTAAAGCAAGAAATCTGTTGCTTAAATTAAATTCCTAGCAATGAATCTTGCCCCAAATTCTTCACAAATCAAGAGTTTTTGAACCCATAATCTTCGCAAAATGCTATTTCCAATCTCAGACTTTTGTGGAGATACATTTTTCAGGGTAGAATTGTGATTTGCACAATTGATTTTGCTTTCACACATAGACACCCTTATTATCCCCCAAGAGTAACTGCACAAATTAACACGGAAAATGAAATATTTTAACCAACCAAAATACACCTGTGGCAGGTATCAATAGTATGCACTGCTACACATGTGCCAAGAAATCTCTGAGTGAATTTATCCTGGAGACAGGCAGTGTTTTGCTTACAAGATGGCGGGACCGGACTCACCACAAGTCACATTTTATATCCAGGGTGCTGAGAGTGCTCACCAGGCACAACCCCCAGCTCTTTCTGCAGGCATGGCTCCACTTCCCAATTTATCCCACTCACCCCAGAGCATCTGGAACAGCAGCTTTCTGTAACAGGTGCATACCATCAGTGTCCCATAAGGCCCACCTGTAGCCATCCATACATTTTGGCTGAAGACAGCGGCTAATGTAGATTTGCTGCTGTCTGGGCTGAAGAAAGAAGCCTAATGCAGTTCACAAACTACTAACAAGCTGTTAGTAAACAATTCCCTTTATTTTATTAAATGTAATTACATACCATGTTCTTTCTCCTGATCTTCATTCTTTTAGTCTCAAAACAGAAAAAGAAAAAAAAAAGAAGATAACTCCTTGAAAATTATATGGATACATTCCCTCAAGATAGTGTCTAATGTGTGTCTCTGCAAATTGCCAGATGTGAGGGGACAGAGTAGTTACTGTCTATGAGCTCGACTTTATTTCTATTTATGCAAATGGGTGGGCAAATAAAGATGGTTTTGGAGTGAGAAAGGAGAAAAATAATTTCCAAAGCACAGCTGGTTCTCTAAAATGTGTACAAATTCATACCGTCTCATACCATGGTTAGAGAGGACTGAACTGCCCAGTCCACTAAGCTCAAATTTTCAGGGTACTTCTGTTTTCAAAGTACAGGTTGGGTACACTACTTGTTCTCCAGCTAAAAAGCATTTCCCCAGTTTCAGTCAAGATTGCCCTCTTAAAGAGTAAAACAACTAAAAAAGACTCAGCTCTCCCTTTGCTTTCCAGTTTGTCAGCTCCCACTCTTTTACCATGATATTTTGAGAGCTGATGTTCTTTTTGGTCTCTACCATGAAGCTTACTTGATTTGAGGGAGCCTGTTCTTCATAGTGACATAGAGAATAAATAAGTATGCCCTCCATTGGCTCTGCCTTTGTACACATAAAAGTTCCATTATGTGTATCCTGCTTTTAGCAATGGATAGTAGCTTTCAAGTAGCCTTGGAGGTCTGTAACACCTGTGTATACAAGGCAGATGAGAAAGCCTAGATCTTTAACATCCTATTTTTACTCAATGTATTTTTTCTTTCGTTTTGTGGCTTTGCTTCCTTTCCTTGCTTCGTCACTGAGCTATATGCTTTCTGCATGGAGTCCAACTCCAAGGGGCCCCATGTGAGCAAGAGCTGCCTCAGAAGCTGTCCCTCGGGAAAGGCCTCCATTGCCTGTGTGTGGCACGGGACAGTCAGGCTCTGAGCCTTGACCAGAGTGTGTATATGGCATGGTTCTGTGAATGGAAGATGATAACTGACTATATATACCATAAAGCATTATCTAGTAATCTACATGTTGCCACCAAAAGGTAGCAACAATTACCCAATATAGCACTTCAGGACAATTCATCAGGGACTTCAGTTAAATTGAACACAGTTTTCAGTAGGAAACTTTTCAGTGCAGGCTATTCCCCTATTAAATTTATTTCTCTATTCTGGAGCTTCTCTCTTTAATGTCATTCCTTTTCTGTGCAGGAGGAATCATACATAATGCTTCTGCCCTTGATTTTCTGGTTTTGCATAGCACATGCAAAAGCCAGCTTAATCCCATTCATATTCATATTTTGTATCTGACAGAACTGAAGAAAACAGAGTAAAGAATTATTTGGCTACCTTTGAGATTTCTCCTTCTTCAGATTATAAAAATGTATCCTTTTAATGACTGGTTGGCTATGTGTAGAAACTCAAATGGTATACTGTGGGAAAAAAAGCAGTCTAAAATCCTACTACAATTACAGGGTAAAAACCCTCTGTGGTGCCACTAATATTGCACATGACTTCTTCAGGCAGAAGGCTTCCTGATGTTCCCTAATTTAAACCAGGATGGTGTCTCATAATTCAATAAGGCAGAACTATTTCTGCAACAGAACTGCTCTCATTTCAGAAAAAAACCCCGACCACCCTCTGCAACTCTCATCTTTATTAGTACATTGCCTTTTAAATCCTCAGAATACTCCTGCATACTGTGAACAACCACTTAATTTTAAAAGCTCATTATAAACTGTAAATAAATCCATATCTACTGCATAATAATACTTTACTGTCAATTTGAGTAAAGCAGAAATCTAATCTTCAAAATCAAGCAGTTGTTGAACTACCTAACACAGTGGCATCTTGTTCTTGGCAAGGGTTTTGGTCATCTTGGTAGTAAACATAATAGCATTAAGGCTTAGCATATGTGCCAAAGCAAAACTGGAGTAATATACGGTTGCTTTTGTGACAAAATATTTCTTTAACTAACACTAGAATTATATAAATCTTATAAACAATCATGCTCTGTGTTCTTGGAATGGTATTTAGCATATTTTTGTCAAATAAGTTGCACAAACAATAATTATATCAAGATTCGCAACATTCAGTCTTCAAAGAGTGTCTTGAGATTCGTTCATTTGCAGGAGATGAGCTCAGAAGACCCTTGGCACCTTCTCTTAGTGTGTATGTGCAGCTTAGAAAAGCAGTATTTCACATGTAATATGTTTCTGTGGGGACACTGCCGGGAGGTCTGCTCACTGCTTTTCTACCTACTATCAGCTGTAGCTCTGGGACAAAAAAGGTGTCTAAACATTTTCTGAATTTTTCCTGTGTAAACTCATAGTCTCTGGGTCTCATCTTGCTTCTTCAATAAGCAATTTTAATATCAGTGCTTGGATTTCAGACACAGAATTTTAAGCAATAAACTTTCAAAGCATTTTACTGAATCTAAAACATTCCTGAATTATATCCTAGGTTGACTTATCACTGATATTTTTATTTATTTCATAGAAATGAGCAGAATTTTCTGGAAGCCTGTGCCAAATTCTGATCTCATGTTGAATCTATTGTCATGGTAATTCTAAGTGATATTTCTCCACTGTAACTTAAACAGAATTTAGAAAAAAAGTACCTTTCTCATCCCACTTAAGTGAAAAGTAAGAGTGATGCATCAGAATAAAGGGATGATACCTGAATCCTATTGTTTCAGAGCCATGGTAAAGACTTTTAAAACTATCTACAGATGAAGACATAAATCTCTTGACCTTTAAAAACTGATAAAAATGTCAGTGACATGATACTTTAAACTGTGTCTCAAGTTAGTACAAATGTGTACCAATAATAAAAAAGAAATCAATAAAAGAAATCTACAGGATCTATAATTCCATTTTTTTAATTACACCTGGTGAAATAACTTGAGTTAGCCAACACATTACAAACAATTGTGTTGGCTGTCACAAGTGTTTTCAGCAAAAAGGAAGATACATACTTAAAAAAAAGAAGTAGTATAATATAATACACATTACTTAATTTTGACCATTGCTGTTTCAAAAAGATATAACACCCCCAAAGAAATTAAACATTCTGTTCACTTCACAATTAAAGTATCACATAAAAAATCAATTTATAGATAGACTGCTGTTCCCATTTGCTACCTAATTTTTTTTCACTTTCCTGAAAGTGGACCAGTGTTTACTCCTCCTGCTTCATTCTTCCTCAAGCCCTTTTAGGGTGAAATTTGTGGGAACTTCTACTGAAAACTGCATAAAGATGGGAAAGAATGTTAGGATTTAGCTCACTTCTTCAATCATGAAAACCGTCATTATGTAACTCGTGGTGTTTGATGCTCACCTGTGGTTGCCAGGAGCTGCAATTTACATTAGTGTGGGTTTTTTTGGTGCTGAAGAGGAGGCTGTGCATTTTTTTTCTGAGATGAGCAACTTGTGTAACTTATGAGAAACTGCTGATGCAGGCAGCTTAGCAAGTTTCAAGGAAGTGATTGCATATTTATGTGGAATAGAAGAACATTCACATTTGCATTAGGTAGGATATAAATAAATCTAAAGCAGTTGTCTTCCCCTAATTGTACAGCATTTTAACTTTATCTGTAGAATTTGAGTAATATAACCCTCAATTTAAAATGCATGAAAATCTTGATGTAAAATAATACACAGTACCTATGTCATGGGAAAAATCAAATCCATAGTAGTCTCCTCAATTATGTACCTGTACCCATGCATATGATCAAATAATTCATAACTCTCAAGTGACTGGATTAACAAACTACTTGCCCTGTCTGTAACTGATCACATGCATTTTTGTAGACCACTCAATTGCAGAACACAAAAGTGTTAAATTACTTCAGGTCATGATACCGGCAGAGTCACGGTCACAAAACCCCAAGATTTGCCTCCAGATTAGCTGTGTCTTTTTATGAAGACCCTAATATTAGTTGAATGAGTGTTACTTTATCACAAAATGCATTCCTTCTGAGCTATGCTGCTGCCACAAAGTGCACTATCTTTAGCCTGTTCAGCAGTTCAGTGGTGAGGGGCATCTGTATAAACCAAGAAGAGTTTTGGGGAGACACAGCAGTTGTATTTAGCTTCCGAACAACTGACATCCTTGTCTTTGCCACAGATTTTTTTCTGACACAAAATATGTCCTGCTTCACTACTATATATCTATTTGTATGCCATCAGCTTCAGAAAAGGCACCATAGCAAACATCTGCACATCAAAAAAATCAGTCTTATGTTTTGTCCTTTCTTCTAAACAACTTAAAAAGACCTCTGCCAACTACTTTCTGAAAAACAAGCAGCAATGTTGAAAACGTAGTGTGTAAAAATAAGCTATGATGAAGAATGCCCTTTTGTAATTAGACAATTATTTTTGCTGTTAAATGTGTTTTGTTATTTTAAAGGGACACTGGAAGCACATGGATGTAAATTTTTCTGCCTGATTTTGGTTATTCTTTGGAAATATTTTTTGAATGAATAAATGCAGATTCAGACTCACTAAGTTATTTTATAAATAATTGTAGATTGCAAAATTATTCAATATGTCAGAACATATATTGAAAATAATGCTTTGTTGTGAAAGCAATGAGGCTGGCAGAATTTAATTTATAAACTCAGTGAATATAAATATTTTCTGATTTGGTGTCTTTTCTGGATTTTTTTTAATTGGGAGAAATTAAATCAAATTATTTGTAGTATAAGGTAAGTCACAAGCTTACTCAGCAACCATCTGTCATTGTGAATATCAGATATATTACAACTGAAGTCTCTGATACATTTTCACTTTTTTATTCCCTAACCATGTGAGTTTTGCCTGCTATACTTCTCTGGCAATTTACCTCACTCTTTTAAGAATGAATTGAAAATGGAAGATAATGCAGAGCTTATAGCAGCTCTATAATGATATATCAAATATTATTTCAATCTATTATGTACACTTGTTTTCTGAAGACCTCCAGCATTCACTATTTTCTCATGTACAATGAGAACTCATTTAAGAACTACAAATTTAATTCATTGTCTCTTGTGAAGACATACAGTAATTGTTCTGCCTTCACATACTGTCTACAGCTGTACAACTACAGTTTCTCCTCACACTTTTGTTGTTCCTTTGGCTTTTCTTGCTATGGAAATATAATGTATTTTCTATTAAGAGGATGTCTACAGGTTTTCAGATCTTGAATCTTAATTTCTTGAAATTAATTTTACTAAACCCAGGTAAACTGTGGTTGCATGAACTGTGCAGCCAGTCGAACATGGGGTTTGGTTACTCCAAGCAGTAAAGGGGACATACGCAGATGAAGGCAATATTTGCATAGTGGGACCTAGAGGCCGTGTTTATTCATGGCTTAGGAGCACATCTAAAGAGATTCACTTCTCTGTATTGTTGTGCTTGTTCAATGCAAACATAACATCACTGGTATGAAATGATCAAAAATTAGGATTTTCATAGCACTCTCCTTTCTGATTGTTTCTGTTTCTGTGTTATTGTAATCTGTGCCAAGCAATTTAACTTATGCTTCAAATTCTCCTTAAAACAGCAAAATAACCAATAGCAAAAAGGTGAGGAAAAAAATAGAGCAGAAAAAAAATTTTAACCTTTTCCCTTTTAAGTTTTAAATAAAAGAAGAAGCAAGCACAGAACAAGAACCTGTCCATGGAGACCCATAAGACAAAGCTTTTGAAGGAGTGGAACAGCTCATCTCCTTGATCTGTTGGGCTTGTGCAGAGAGGCTGAATGAGGTGTCCCTTACTTGTCTCTGCTGCAGTTACATTTATTACAAGGAAGAGAACTATACTATAATCATAACATATGAAGCAGTTTCAAAGCCTTTTGATGGCAAACATCATCCTGGATCTTCTGATAGAGGTCAGAGTAAATGCCACTGAGAAAAATCAGACCAACATTTGTTATAGACAAAAACATCCTTTATCATCACTTTTGTTGGTCCAAGCTCCAGAAGGCTCAATTTAGGGAAAGATAATTTCAGGATGACATGTCCAAGAAGATGGTGCCCATCTGACTCTCGTGTCACCACTTTGTACGCTTTAGGAGAACTTAACATTGTCAGCCATCTCTGTCTCCAGCGGATATGCAATCAGAATAGTAATCACAGCATTCAGTAACTCAAATGCAAATTTGAAGCTGTTGCATTTTGAAATAATGCCAGTTTATACATGGTTGGCTACATCTTTACACAGTTTTCTTAGAATAAATTAATAAAAGAATACAGTGCAGTTACATATAATTAGTTTTTATTACTTTCTGAAATATGTCCATAAAATTTTACAGTGCCTGTTGTACAACACCCACCATTTTCCTGATTGCTTAATGAACGATTCTGAGTTACAGCACCTCCATCTTGTGGTAAGCTTGAGAAATAGATCTTCCTTAATGTTTTCTGCCAAAAAGTATCTCTGAAAAGATCATGAAAATATAGCTCTATCCAGATTTGAACTTGGCTCCAGGTCCTTCAGGGAACTTGTTTTATTGTGATTTCTCTCTACCTCCACTTTGCACTTGTCAGCTGGGACAGTCCTCTCTATCGACGCAGGGGTCAGGGAGGTATTGTGCTTCTATGAAGTGAGAGCTAATGCTATCAATGAATAGCAGTATTCAGGCATTGAGAATTTTAAAGGTTTCTAAATACCTGTCACAAAGGAAGCTTGCAATTATAATAATTCCATTGCAATAGTAAAGGTTTTTTTCTTGAAGCTAAAACATCAAAGCTGAAGTTTTCCACTGCCACGGTTGACTAGGAGCATGAATGCACCCGTGTGTGCGTGTGTGTCTCTGCATTTTGAGTGTAAGCTTAAATTTTATAATTTGAATATAAAAAGATTAATGTTTTTCAAGCCCAAGAAAAGATCCTTCACAGCTGGTACTGTCCAAAACCTAGCCGGTGGCTGGTCCCTGTCTGCATTCTTGGTGGCCACTGAGCACAGCTCAGACACCTAAACTGGTCTATCAGATGAAAGTCTCATTTCAAGGTGTATTACCTTTTCTCCTTTGCTTCCATTGGTCTTTCTATGCTATGAATGCAGAACTGAGACATTTAGCAGGCAAGTCAGCTAGATGCCAAACATGAAGTTCCTTCCACTTTCTAGCCTGATATTGCAGCAGTGCTCTGTTTTACAGGACAGCTTTAAATAATTAACATCAACATACCTAGCTCCCTCACTCTCACCTTGTGTCCAGTGTGCTACAGTCCTATAACTGTCTTGTATTTACTCCCATATATTGGATTCTTGCTTGTTCTGGGGAGCTCAAAGCTAGGCACAGTACTCAGGTGTGGTCTCACAAGGGTGGAGTAGAAGGAATTAATGGCATCCATTGATCTGTTGCCTACAATCGTGCTAAGAGAGAAGTATGCTGTTAGCCTTCATTGCCACAGGAACACACTGCTGACTTGACTCATCTTTCTTTAGGACTCCCAGGTCCTTTTCTGGAGAGCTCCTTTTCAGCATATTGGTCTCCAGTCTGTGCTGTTGCATGAGTTTACTGTGTACTGGCTGCAAGAGGTAGTTTTTGTCACTGTTGAACTTCATGTGGTTTCTGTCAGCTAATTTTTCCAGTCTGTCAAAGCCACTTTGAATAGCAATTCTATGTAATATTGAAATAAGGAGTAGCACAATATCTTGACCAGAAATTATAACTGCATTGTAATTTAAGAAAGTAAAAAATTCTGTGCTGAGATGGCCAATATCTTCTCCCTGGCAATGGTCAGCAGAGAAAATACCATAAACAAAGAAAATTTACAGTTTTCAGTAGGAAACTAGAGCTACTGGCTAGCAAATCAGTAGCACAGGGACTTAATTTGGTATGTGCATTTTGACATTTCAATAGCAGAAAAGGAACTGAGTCCATTTATACCTTTTGCTAACAAACCTCCATTAGCAATCAAATCATAACCTGATGATGGATTATGCAAAGAAACTCTTTGTTTGCTAATTTTAAGATTGCTTCCTCACAATGTTTTTGTTATACTTTATGTATACTGAGGAACTGGAAAGAGTAATTTGCAGCTCAGCTTGTGCACCATTCCTTCTTCTCTAGTTCCAGTCTATTTCACCTTTGCTTTTAGAGTAGAGTGTGTTTGTCACGGTCGGGTGCGCAGAGGTCCAACCACCTCCCAAGGGAGAAGGGTTGAGGGTAAATTGGGATATCTCCCCACCAGGCTCGCAAGCAGACACGGAGACCTAATGAGTATTTAATAAGTTTATTACTAAATATATTCTAATAAAACCCTATTTACTCTACGGAAATATTACAGTATTAAAGAACACCATGCCCACCCATTCACTCCCCCTCTCACCCACCGAGAGATAAGGTGCATGTGTGTGCGTGCATGTGTCCTTTCAGCGTTTGGCGATGGTCTCCGTGGAACGGCGACGATGTCCGACAGGCAGACCTGGACTGTTTTGATGATGTCAGCAGCTTGTAGCTTTTCAGTGCGATCGGAGTTTCTCTCTCTCTCTTTCTCTTGCAGCTTGGAGTGGCTTTTTCTGGCGAC
>VZZY01014138.1:0-180481 GCA_013400335.1 Eurystomus gularis | reverse complement strand
TTTTGTCTCTCTTTTTTTGTTCCCTGGGACCAATTAAGAACATTCTGTCATTATTACTGTCAGCACTAGGAACAGTGTACAAACAATAATCAATTTACTGACACATCCTAATATTGATGGTCAGAGGCCTGCACTGAGGACAGCCCCACATTGTTCTGGCAGTTAACCTCTATTTTTTCTGATTTTTTTTTTCCTGAGATGGGTATTTGTGTGTATCCAAATCTAAAGAAAAAAATGGAGACTGGGCAAAAGGAGTATTTCTGTGTACCAGATCCAAAATGTGCTACAGAACGTGCTGGAAGAAAATAGAAAATTCTTTTTTGTCCTGAAAAATGTTGTTTAAATACTGTATTTCTTCTTATTCTCCTCTTTCTTTTCTTCTCCTTGTCCTCCACTGCCATGGCTGCTCCAGCTCTGAGTGTTACCAGTGAGGCAAGAGGTGCCAGGAAGGTCAGCAGGCACAAAGACGTCTCTGCAGCAAACATTTTCTGGCTTATGCCAGAGACCACAGTAGAGGAAGTACCCACTAAAGGATACTGAGTTTTTACCTGGCTTTTACTAACTTTTCTCCTTTTTTTGCAACAGTGCTGCTACTGCTAGAAAGGCAAGTAAGATTCACTTGTCCCACAGAAGTCCACATATTGGTCCAATCGGAGTTTCTGATTGGAGCAGCTCTATTTCAGACTGAAGTTTCTTCACACAGACAGCTCTATGGGGAACATTACAAAATGCTGTAATTCTGTGACCAAATAAATTAAAGAAAAAGTAGCTGCACAAATACTGAAAGGTTTTACCTTCTGCCAAAGTACAAGAGTACTTACTGGATCTCAGAGGTCTGGTACTTTTACCATTAGTTTTCAGTTAACTAATTGACATCAGTTTCTATTAAAATCATGCCTCCTAAATCCCTCAGTGAAACTAGAAGTGCAACATATCAGCAAACAAAAGCTGAAGTTGGTATCTGTTCTCTTTCATAAGCCTGCATGAGACTGTATAGAATATGAAAAAAAGGAAAGGGTCATTTTTTGAATATTCTTATTTAGTGATAAATGTTTGTGAAAATACTTGGGATTTGTGTAACTCCCAAAAGATCCCAAAGCACATACGGACTATGATAGAAGGAAATTCAAAGCTCCATGTTTTGGAAACAAGTTTTTATGTACACAAACATTCATGTACAGAAATTCAGAATATATTTGAATGTCGCAGGGCTGTAAGGTATACAGAATAGAAAGAGTCCTTTGATGGGCAAAAATCCACTACTACATACACTACAGAGATTACCCTGGAAACTAATACTTCATCTTGATTAAAGAAAAGGCTAAAATTTTACCACAGATTTCACCAGACCTGAGATTTACTTGCGAGTTGTCACTACTCAGAGTTGCTTACTATTTCAGATGTTTTAAGGTACAGTCTTGTGCTGCTATTAATATGTGCACATTGGTGCAGAGAATCATGTGTAGCAGAGTAGGCGTGGGTTGCAACACACAGCCGTAAGCCTTCTGCAACTGTGATCTCAGGCTTTGTGTATGGGGCTGAAACACTCAAATCGAGACCTGTCAATGGCTCTCCCTTACTTACAAATGCTCTAAAGGCACCCAACGACCTAGTTTAAACTTTAAGCTTGTGTTCCAGTATGGTGAACCGACCACATGATTTTTCTGCCTTATTAAAACAGTGAGCAAAAAACTCGATTTCCCATAAATCCATTCTCCATAAATCCTCCAGGAAGACGGAATTGTGATAACACCAGCCATAAATATTGGAAAAGTAAACAATCGCTCTTTTTTCCGCCTTACTCCACAAAGGGAGCACATCGCTCCTGCTGAGCGCCCCCCCCCCTCCCTCCGCCGCTGCCGGAGAGGAGCGAGGAGGAGGGGGGGGAAACTGAACTGAGCTGTCAGCGCAGCCCCTTGAAGAAGCCAAGCAGTCAGAAAGAAGGGAGCAGCCACTGCGAAGGCCGCCGGACAGAACTGCTGACTCCCACTGCTCTTGGAATCCAGGGGAGAGAAAGAAGCTGTGAGCCACCGCCTGCCGTGAGTTGCGCAATCGCTGCCACCGCCATGAGCCGCCGCCGCTAGCCAAAACTGAAAGAATTCAGAGAAAAAAGCTTCAAGCTGCAGCAAGAAGAAGAAATTGTGACAAGAGGCCATTGGAAGCTGCGTGCTGCAGAAAGCTACGCCACAGAAGGCTGTGTCACCAGAAAAAGCCACTCCAAGCTGGGAGCACTATACTGAAGAAGAAGTTGTGCCAAAGAAACTGCACCGAAAGCTGCACTGCCAGAAAAGACATGCTGCCAGAAAAGTTGCACCAAAGAAACTGTGCTGAAAAACTAAAGCCGACGTCACCGTCGGAGGGAGAGAGAGAAAAACAGAGCGAGAGAGAGAGAGAGAAACTCCAATCGCACCGAAAAGCTAGAAGCTGCTGACGTCATCAAAACAGTCCAGGTCTGCCATTCGGGCATCGTCGCCGTTCCACGGAGACCATTGCCGAACGCCGAAAGGACAGATGACGACACATACACACACACACACACACCATCCACACATACAGGTCGTATTTTGACATAATTAAGTCCTTATTTGCCCTTATCTCTCGGTGGGTGAGAGAGGGAGTGAATGGGTGGGCATGGTCTTCTTTAATATTGTAATATTTCCATAGAGTAAATAACGTTTTATTAGAATATATTTAGTAATAAACTTGTGAAATACTCATTCGGTCTCCGTGTCTGCTTGCAAGCCTGGAGGGGAGATATCCCAATTTACCCTCAACCCTTCTCCCTTTGGGAGGTGGTCGGACCTCTGCGCGCCCGACCATGACATCCAGATTGATCAGATATTAAAGTGAACTTGTGTAAATCTCTGATGCATCTAAGACAGCTTTCTGGGCAAAGAAGGACAAAAATAGAAAAGTCTCATTCTATGCCTAACAGCAAGTTAGAAAATATGTAGATGAAGCTTATGCCTGATAGGGAAGGGGGTGGGTAGGCTGAAGCTAGTTAGAAGCCTGTGACACTAGAGTAAATGCAAAATGTTTGCTTATCAGAATCTGCAATTCAGTGGGAGATTTGGGGAAAGGGGGAAGGAAGGGTAGAGATTTTTAAAAAATACATACTGAATTGGGTGCCTGTCATTTTAAGATTGGGAGTTGGGGAGAGAGGTCTGCAGTAGCTCAAGAGAAGAAAGTGTTTCAGGGAATTGGTGATTAATTGTGCTCTACTATGATACATCTCTTTCTATTAAACCTTAGATAGCCAGATCTGTTTCCTAATTGTTTTTGTGTTTTTCAGTCTTCCTTTTGTCTTGCATAGGAGTAGGCAATATCTATGCCATCAATATCTCATTAAGGGGACCTGGGATGTGAAATGCCTTGTTCTGTTTTTAATTTTGTTTTCCAGGCTTTTTGTTGCATTTTAAGACATGGTGTTTTTTGTTTGCTTGTTGTGGTCCATTTATTCTTTGGCATTCCCTTTCTCCAGGTTATAGCTTTATTTGTTTCTTTGCCTGTTGGCACTCGAGGTGTATGGAAATTATTGTTACACGCTTCACTATCACTACCTATTGCTCTTCATTTTCCCTAATGATATTCTCATCTGAATGCTAGTGCCTGCTCAGATTGTATAGGTGCAGAAAACAACTTCAACTCATCCATGAGGTCTTTTGGTTTTGGCTGAGTTTTATTTGTTTGTTTTGTTTTTCTTTTTTTGTTCTTTCCTATTGCAGGTTGCCTCAGACATATTCATGAAGTAGGGAATACCGCTGCATGCTTTCTGCCTAGGGCAAAATCCTGCTGCCACTAGTCCAAGTAGCAACTTAGAGGAAAAAGGAAGGGCATTCACACAAATAGCTAATCAAAGGGTTTTTAATGATACTCATTAGGAAAGAAATTCATTAACAAGCCAGCACATGAACATTCCCTGAAGGGAGAGTGATGTTATTGGTCACAACAAAGTCCCCACCTGACTAACACCTTTATTGCTGTTCATAGTAAGGCCAAGTTAGCAGCAAAATCAGTTGCGTTCGGTTCCTGCTAAGGAAAAAGTCAGTAAAGCATGGTCATTGAAAGTGGTTCAATTCTGTTTTACTAATAAGAATGGCTTTTCAGCTTTTCATAGGGATGTGTAGTTTAGCACCCACCACTGACACTTTTTGATTCAAATAATTGTTCTTCATTCTCTATCCTGCTCTTTCTCTCATTTTATTTGGATATCTCTGCCTGTGTCTAGATTGCTGCCCACAGTAGCAGCACAGACCCAAGGCACTGCAAACCTCAGATGGATGGGTGGATGTCAGTGCCCCTTTTAGAACAGAAGTTTGCAGAAAGCAACCTCATTGCAGGGTGCAGTGGGGAGCCGTGCTAAGCTGCAGGCAGATCTTTGACCTGGACAAGGCACTAAGCCAGGCACACCAGAGCTTCCACCAACTACCCAGGACAGACACAGCCTCTGAGCATCAGAGCCATCTCTAACTTGCTGGCATATAAGTGCTTTTTTTTTTTATGCTCACACCTTTACTTACCCATAAAAGGGACTCTATTTTTCTGCCAACTCATTTCTAGTGATTAGTATTGGTATCTTGGGATGCTCATTTGCTCTGCAGAAATTAAGTTTTTAAATAGACTGAACTAGAAATCTCACTTTTATTTCACTGCCCTGATACGGTAGAGCTCAGTTACTAGAACAAATGGGAGCAAGCGGCTTCCTAGTTGTTATACCCACATAATTACTAGAGGCTGATGCATTGAAACCATGCTTCAATCTTATGCTCAGAGGTGAGATCTCCATTTTGCAAGGACAGAGCAAGTTCTATTATGCATTTTACTGCCAAAGGAGGTCAATTAAGTTTAATTGGTTCTAATTAGCACTTGCTCAAGCTGTTATATTCTTTACCTGCATCCGAGTGGCTCTCCAAGTGCTGCACAATGGATTCCTGCTTTTGAACACAAAGGAGAATTACTAATGGCATCCTTGAAGGCAAAAGATGCACTGATCAGCATAAATGGAGAGCAAATATCAGCACAAATAGTAGCGGGCCTTTTCAGAAAAAAGAACACAAACATTTCATCCCCATCTGGCTTTGATCAATTGAACTGAATGCAACTGTGCATTGTTTTGCTTTTTTGTTTAAAGTTAAAACACAGAAAATACACAAATATAATTATTCTCTACTTCTTTACAGCTGAGTAAAGTACTGGGGAATGCGATTGAGGTGAGTGGGGCATGGAGGGAGAGTTTAGCAGCTCTGAAACAAACAGGCTAAGGCAAAATACTGAGAAAAGGGAAAAAAAAAGAAATGCTTTGTTTTCTAGGATTTTTTGAGGGTGTTCTAAAAGGGTTGTGTTTAAATGACAGGTTTGGGGTTTTGGTGGGTTTGTTTGTTTGTTTTTCCATTCTGCTGCAGAGAGAGGAACAACCTCACTTGCCTAGATGTTAACATAAGCCATTTTAGTCCTCAGGATGTGGTAAGAAACTGGCATCAAACTCAGGATGGTCTACAGCAGACTGAAAGAGGATTCACAAGTCAGAAGAGATGCTGTAATGCACTCCCCCATGACAGGCAGTCCAGATGCAGGGGACAGGAGCAGCACTGAGCACACCGACCATAACAGGACAGCACCAAGAAAAGGACAGGGGAGGGTGCTCCTAAAACATGAGACTTGCCTAAGTGGTACCAATGTGAACCGCCCCAATGCCTAACTCGTCAGAGATCTTCCCTCCCTTGAAAATCTCCATCCTCGGGGAAGGAGGATATGATGCCTGACAAGGTGCCTAGCAAAGGGATCCACTGAAACCTGCAGAGCCTGCTCCCCGTGCGCTTCCCAGCTGGAGTCTGCCGGGGTGCAAGCGGCCAGGGCCAAGGGCTTGCACACACTAAGCATGCTGCAGTCCGACCAGCTTGGATTAATCACGCATTTGAAATAAAGTCCCAGATTTAATGTCCTGAGGATCTAGGCCTCCTGTGGACTTTGGGTAATTTATTTTGGTATGGAAATGCATAGCAACAAAGCTTATAAATATTAGCAATGGTTCAGAATTACATGTGAAACTGTAGTGGACTTGGCTGATTCTAAGGCAATGTATGTGTTTCTTTTCTTAGTACTACTCTTTGCTATCTTCCCTGCTACTTGAATGTACCTCCTAAATGAATTGTCCATTGCCCACATGGTTTTCAAAAATGATTTATTTTTAGCTAACGTGTTCCACATAGACGGAACACTAAATACATGTTAAAAAAATAAAAATAAAATTTAAAAATTCTCCCCTTGGCAAACAAGTTCCCCCCAATCTTTACAAAAGAAGACCAATTAATTTTCCTTCTAGTTCCCCTGCTAAATTTCAACAGGGCCATTAATCATAAAAAAAACCCCAAATTGCATAAACTGTAGAAAAACCAAAGGAGCTGCCTGCATTTAAAAAAAAAAAAAGTTCCTACCAGAATCTCCTCCAACCCAATTACCTTTCCTCTGTCAGTTATGAGGGCTCTTTCTCAGCCTTAGTACACACCTTTTTTCCTGGCTGCTAATGGCTGAGGCAAGCATAAACCAGCATATCATTATCTCAAACAGTCACGCCTTCCTTTTTGCACTGGTGTATAGTTAAATCCATACGCTTAAAATATTTCATGCTCCTTCTCTTTTGTACTTTTCCTAAGGAATGGTGTTTCTGTTGTATTTCAGGTGACAACCAAAAGTAATTTTAAAAGTTTACTGACTTGGATAATGACTTGAGGAATAATAAAATAACAGAAAAGACAAGTCTGCTGTTTGCATCACTGAAATGGCTGCCCATACAGCAATACACCACTGAAGCACATGTAACAACTTATTAGCTGGTCCTTCAGCCCTCCTGCATTTAAAACTGAGCATATATTAAATGCAAAGATTGAGAAAAATTGAACTAGCATCTATCTATACATTCTGGGGATATTCTGTACTGGCTTGGCAGTAGCTCCACCGGTACAAAACCCCAAGTCCAAGGGTCCAGCCCCACTGAACACAGGTTTTACCAGCCTCACAGGTTTTATGGGCTTTAAGCAAAGTAAGCTGTGCACTTGTGGTCCTTACTGTACATTGAGACAGTATGTTTACAAACAGAGGATGCATCATGAGAATAACTGTCCCAGTGTAATTACATTGGTACAACTATTCCCAATATAGACAGGACCTTAAACAAAAATCCCTATAATAGGCAATATTTACCACTGGCCTATTTATAAGTCAAGTCCTAGCTTAGTTCAAACACCAATGTATAAAATGTTCCTTGTTACCTGTAAGTGGACAGTGATGATTATAGCTCAGTCTATGTTATTATTGCCTGATTTTCCCAGTTTGGGTTTTCACATATTGACTCCTTACTCAAGATCTTTTAACATAGATTTGAAATGTGAATATGTTTTATTTTTTCCCCAGTAAATGTACAATACACACTTTAACAGTACTATTAACGAACTTCTTATGCCAATTAAACTTTGCTGCACTAACAATACCAATGAAACACATTAAGAGGTCATACTTTTTCGTGAACAAACTGTAGCCAACAAACAGTTTTTTAAAAAAACAGATTAAAAAACAATTCTAAATGTTGCCACAACATCCCTTTTCTTTAAACACATTATTCACAATAAATGTTTTCATTTTTTTAAAAAAAAGAATACTTCTTTTAAAATAGTAAATTAAATGGCATTTTAAAAAATATGTACTGTGGTTCATTGGAAGTACACTGTATAGAAAAGAGAGAGAGAGAATAAAAGAAGAGACATCACCTGTAAGATAATGGAGACACTTTGCGATACACAACACCTTATGTAATATTGTAAGCAAATTATTAATGAACAAAAATGTACAGAAGCAGATGGACAAGTTAGTGAATATCATGGTACTGCACAGCTTTAATACTGACACACATTTACTTTCCAGTGGAAGAGATAAAACACTTATTTGAAAGTAATTGGGATGGCTTTATCAATGTCTAATGATACTGTATTTTGAATAGAATATAGCAAGTAAGGTGTTCCATCAAAGCCCAGCACAAGCTTTCAAATTAATAGGGAAAAAAAGTCTACCAGTGACTGAGTTACACATTTTCCAGAGAATTAAATTTGAATTGTACCCTGAATAGTCTTCTCTTCATATAATACCAAAATAAAAAACATACATATGTAAATATGACGCCTTCTTTATCTTGCTTGAGCATTTTTGCAGATTTTAAAGTAACTGTTTTAACTATAATGATTTAACAAGCAGGAAAATTACATATATTCATTGGTCATAAATATAAATAAATTCATGCTTTTTTTTCTCAAGTTTTTTGGTTTGTAACCTGCTATATAACAGTCTTGACCTTAAGGAAGTTAACCAGCATTTTTTAATATTCTAGAGTGCTGAGTTATAGTTGATGGCTGTAGTGTTTTATCTTATCATGGAACAAGTTAATGAAATGAAAAGCAACACATATTTAGCATTGTAATTTACTTTTCTGAAATTCTGCCATTACTAAAAGTGTTCTTAATACTGGTGAGCTCCAAGGCAATACATAAAACAACATAGACTGGTTATACAAAAAGGGTTTTCAAATGGAAACTTGTGTTCATGGTCAGATAACTAACGGAAAGAAACTGTAGGATGCAATATTTAAATTAAGCATCGAATGAGTGGGCTATCCACATACAATATTCCAAGAAAAGCTTGACAATTTACTCATTGAGATTTGAGAGGTACAGAAGATTTGGACAAAGTCATGAAAATTAATGAAGAGACAGGATGCTGTCATTAATGTCCACTTACAGACTCTGGTTTATTCAAAAAGTGTATAAACATGCATTATTTCCTCATCATAGTAGGGTTTTAAGCCACTCACTAAAAAACAAGTCAAAGATTTTCTTTGCTTATATCCAACCTTTTGGATGTATTTTATTGCCAGAAATATACTTAATGCAAGCCAAAAATAATTTGGCTGTTGCTTTCCTTCCAAGCACTAAACATTTTACTACAAATTTAGTAGATCCAAGTTCAGCTCTTGCAGACTTCAGGTAACAGAACACAAAGGTTTGTTTAGACTGCATCAAAACAATTAATGTCATGAATTTCAGTGGTGCAGCTCTATCCTCTATTGTACTGTACATGTATTGGAAAGATGAAATAAGATACTCTGACATTTCAATATTTCGGAAGCAGCCTGAATATGTCTTAATAATAAATTGCATCCTTATTTACTTACTAAGTATTCCTTGAGTTTATATTGTTTGTTTCTCCTGGGAGATCTCTGTCTTATATTTTGAGCTGGAGAAATAATGGTAATAATCCGTGTAAAACCACAATATAAAAACAGCTTTAGTGAAACACCTTAGGTTCTTTTGTTTGTAGCAAGGTTTGTTCTTTTTCCCCTTTACTTAATGGCATAGAATGACTAAAAACAGATACTAAGGACATCTTTCTAGTGAAAGGGTCTAGGCCATCTCATGCTACCTTTAATTTTCATATTCACTCTTTAATCTCACACTTCCAACTTCTGACCCCATCTTGAATACAAAGAGCAACTATGTTGCTTGCTTTTAAAAGATTTAAATCTGTCTCTAATGTCTTCACTGACATCAGTTTTGCCTGTCACTTTCTCATTTCTACACCCCAATGGAAAACCACCTAACATACTCTGTTATATCCAGCATAATCCAAAGTACCTTACAGTACATAAACCTTCTTCACACATTCAGTCTCTTTTTTCTTCATGTCATGAGGAGTAGAGTTTTGTGCTTATCACCAAATAAAATTGCAGTGCAAACTTTAAACATAAAAGTTACACAATTAAAAGTTAATATATGGCACCACAGCCTATTAATTCACATATAGTACAACAGACCAATAAAAACAGACATGAATATGAACATAGCTAAAAAGAAGGTGAGCTTGCATAGCAATGCAACAAAAGAAATTATATACAGAAGGAAATCCTTTTCATCCTGGAGGGTGATTTTTTTTTTTCTTTTTTACATACTCCTGACAAGGAATAGTTTAAGGTGGATGGTGTATTAAAGAGAAGAACACAAGTAAAGTATCTGTGGGATATGTGTGGCTGTGTGTCTTTACATTGCATTTACAGTTCTTTTAATAGTACATAAATAAAGAAAATGTTCATTGCACTGTTTAGTGTCATCACTTCCATGAGTTCAGACCTGATGGTCCATCAGAGCAGCTTGCAATGTGTCTTCTCAACTACTCTATAGAGAGAAACAAAGAGAGAGAAAGAGGTTGTAACAAGGAGAAAAAACACATAACAAAGTCTATGGCAATATGACTGCAGCACAGGATGAATATTCAATAGGTTGGGAGAAAAGAGTTAATTGCTTCTAAGATTAAAATTGATGGATGCTAAAATTCAGTGCTTACCAACACCTTATCTGAGCCAGCACATTTCAGGGCTTGTGGATCACCATTAGCTCTCTTACAAGCTACTGGGCGGTCAGTGTTGGGAGGTATTGAGGATTTGACTGCAGCAAGTAGGAGGCAAACGTGCCAACAGCTACATTGCTTTTCCTAGTAAACATACCAGTATGCCTGAGCTAGCTGGGGTGTTGGTGTACTACTTCAAATAACAGAGTTTTGGCATCTGGTACTATCACCATGTACAAAGAATTAACATGGTTTTATACCAAGTTTAACAGATATAGAATGGTAACAGAAAGAAGTTTGGAATATAATTCCCCTGGCCTGTGAAGCTGAGGAAAGAGTTGGGATATACAATTGAAAAACTGGGCTACCCAGTTAAAAAAAGAGGACCTCCATCTAAGGTCAAAAAGAGCAGAATACTGCTCATCAAGCAACAGAAAGTTAAGGTGGCAGCACAAGCTTGCCACCATGCCCAACAAATTCAGCACCCTTTTCATTCCCTCCTCTGAGAAAAACTGCCAATGGCATTTCCAAGACCGCTACACTTTGACAAGAGAATTTTAAATTATTAGAATTTCTTTTCAATCTTCCCACTGTTTCACTAGCATTACACACAGAAAGATATACTATGTAGATAATGTTGGCATGGCTTACACAGATTTGAACTGGTCCAAACCAAAGAACAGAAGAACTTCAGTGTTTGTCATCACAGGCAACATCTCAAGAAGGGAAAAAGATCAGTGCAAAATTTAATCTGATTATCACACTCAACTTCCTCCTCTCTTCACAATAGATTTATAATTTCCCCTTTTTGTCTATTTGAGAGTTTGAACTGTAGCTAGAGATAGACTTACATAATTCACCAGTAAACTGTCCTTGACTGTTTGATCCCACATAGCCTACATCGAGAAGGTCACTGGTATTGCGTTGGTGACCTCCTCGCAAGACTTCACCTTTTCTAGGTCCGGTCGATCCTTTAGAAGAAGCTGTTCCTGAAGAGCTATGGCCACCAGGGGATGGGAAGTTGGGTTTACTATATGGTACAAGTGCCTCTTCTAGAAAAGCAAAACAAAATATTAAAAAAATAAATACCAAATAAATTTGTATAAATAGGAATAAACAAGCTATTCTTATACAGACATCATATTCATTCCTACTCTCAGATATCTTTTGTCTTGCTTTATGGCAAGGCAATTTTACCTAAGAAGACTTAGTGTTGTATCCCACAAAGAAACCTGCATGAATTTAATCTCACTTTCATGTAAACTCACGAGTTTGTATTAATTATAAGAAATCTAGATTCATTATAAAGTAATAGATCATGAATCATAGATACTTTAATAAAAATAGATGCACATACAATTTCCAAAACAATGCAGCTATGATTAGATTTTTGCTTCAAGCTTAACACAAATGTGCTTTTTCATTTTTTTAGCTTAAATTATGGTAACATTGCCTCAATCAGTTTAGATAACTAACTACAATATCAGCTAATTTCAATAGCTTCCAGTGGCTCATTAATTTCTAATGATGCAAAGTACACTGAAGATTTTTTTAACTGGTTGTGAATTACATTGGAAAATATTATATTATACATAGTATTAGTAGTTGTAATGTTTGGGGTGAGTAAATCTTCCTGCATCTTGTTTCATGTTGCATTATGAGCAAAAGGCTTACTTTTGCTCACTTGGCTTCTTCCTCTGTGAAGACCTATAATAATGAACTGCTTATGAGAGCAGGATTAATACCAATAAAGCATAGGACTGTATGTCTTCATATAGCATGAAATAAAACAAGACATCACATCTGATTAGAGTTTTTGAGGTATTGTAATAATCCTAACCTAAGAAAAGAAACAGCAGCACTGATTTAACTCTGAAATAGAAGCACTATTTCATTTCTTTGCTATGTATGAACCACTTTTGCTGTCTCAGAAGCTGAAGAAAGAGACCTTGCTAAATATTGTTAGATTGAAGAAAGAATATGAGTATATATGCTTAACCTCAGATACAGGAATTGCCCCTTCTGAAGTCAGTGGGATATCTCCTGCTTGAATCTTACATTTTTTTAAGTGAATCTGGGCTGAAAAGGATTTCTTTATTTTGCTTTTCCCATTGTCTTCACTCTTAAACAACCTGATGAGGAAAAACAGACTTTCTTTGATAGAGGGCAGGAACACAGAAGGAAAAGTAGGTGGAGATGGTTGGAACGAAAGGAGATAAAACCTCTTTTTTTCAGTCTCGAAGCCTTTGAAAAGGCTGGAGTAGAGCCACAATTAACGTAGGGAAATGCTATATGAGAACAAATTTGTGGACAAAACACAAGATTTCATTCTTTGTGCCCACTCCCACAAGTAAGTAGGACACGGGAATTCCCCATGTGATCTGCTATTCAACAGAAACCATTTGAAAGGTATATCTGGTGCAGAAGGGCAGGTAGATGACTTATTTCTCTGCAAAAGTATCTCCCTCTCGCCCTGCCCAAGGGACCAGAATATTTGTGCTGCAGGACGGAAGGGCATTATTGGTGTCTTGTGCTGTGACCATGTGCTGTCCTTGCTAAAATATGAAGAAATGCTTAAAAGACACAGTAAAATGGCATTTAACAGCCATAGCCTCCTAAATTATGTTACTTGCTCTTTGTGTATCAAGCCCTAACAATAGAATCGGATGCAAACCTGGTTTCCAAAGGCTGGCTAAAATATGGAACAGCTTGCATTAAGGCAGCAATAAAGCAAGCAGCATAAATCAGTTTAGCAGAAAGCTGGATACATTTTTAAAGGATAGAAAGAAAAGTCACTAGCATTGCAAAAGAGTTTGAAGATGACATATATGGTCAATTGATTTGTTTTTCTAGTTTGTGGACTCACGATAAGGCCTCCTTCGGGTTCAATGAAATATTGAGAAAAAACGACCATGAATAAATACAAAGTGCATTATCATTATAGAGCATATGGTGTGTTAAATTATCTGTTGTGCCCTCAGAAATAAATAGAATCCATAAAATAAGCAGTTGTGACATAAAACAAAGGCTACGTTTTTCACAACATTCTAGCACATGAAAGGTAGTTGTCTCAAGTCACATTTATTCAACACTCAAAACAGTGCCCCATGCCCCAGGTCTGCGAAGAGTATGGGGAAGCTTTGCTGATGCTTTCCTCTTAAACACTGAGTCTTTAACAGACATAATTCTAGCTCCTGTGAAATCAGGATATATGTGTGTAACAATGTTTCTATATCCCAGAAGATAACAAAAGGTTTTTAGTCTTATCAAAACTATTGTAAATTGATCTAGCACTAATTTCTTTAGAGACGTAGCTGAGAATGTAATATTTGATGTGCTATAACTGCGGTTCCACAATGAAGCCATTGGCAAGAAATCAGTGACCTTGTTTATACTGAAAGCAACCAGTGGAAACATGGTTCCCAGAATTAGGTATTTTTATTCTATTCAACTTCAAGCCAAAGGTCTTGCTTTCAAAATTTTTCTCACAGCTTGGTAATATCTGAATGAAGCCCCTTAAGCTGCAAAATAGCTGCTTTCTGGAAGCTGATAGCTAATAATAACACCTTTTGGAAATATATTTAAAACTGGGACAGGGTAGATTTCCAGACATCTTTGTCATTAATAAAGGAAAAGGGAAGAAGTACAGTTAATATTATTAAACGTCAAAATTTAGTAATCTAAACAAGCATCACACAGAAGAGTAGCCCTTTTTAAATCTACCAGAGGTAAAAACGCAGAGCAAGAAAGCTGTAGTGCAGGAAGCTGGGATGAGAAAACAGACAGATATGAAGCTCTGGCCCACCTTGTGCACAAACTTTATGAACCCCTTCCACCATGGTACAACCATAATATCTCCTAGAGGAACCAAGGTGCACTGGTCATCCTGAATTTGACAAGAACTAGATACCTGTAATCACTTCAGCCCTAAATTCAATGCTCATGTAGGGTACTAGAAGTGTCAAGATGAAGTTCTTTTTTATTTAAGGACAGATACATGCAAGTCCTGCAGCACAGGAATTTTACTACTGTATAACCTCAGTATCACAGAATAACCGACAACTTCTTTTTGTACACTTATGAAGCAGAGGAAAAGGAGGGGAGTTCTTGATTACCAGGTTAGAGAAGCATCCTTAATAATAATTTACAAAAAAATGAGAGGTATAAAGTATATTTGGGATATTTTCAAGGTGTTTGTATATCTTGAAAATTGTAATTAAAATTGCCATTTCACCCAGCAGCATGACTTTCACATGGTATTTTTAAACTGCAACTTCACATAATCATTTCACAACATGAACAACCACTCACTTGTTTATGCAGCTGAAAGATTAGGGTGTTTTAACTGTACCATTTTTGCTATATTTTAAAATAGGGATTGTTTTTAAAATATTTACATTTTAAATATGGGTAGCAATATTTCCTAGGAGGACTTTATTGAGTAAATCCTGCCCTCATGACAGGTTTGTCTGCATGCTACTGAATTTTTTAGAATGTCACTGATTTTAGTGTGCTAGATTAACAAGAAACATTAGTGGTAGAATATAATCAAGAAAAAGATGGATAATATGAGTACGCCTAGTGTTACTGTGGGAACTACATGAATACTTGAAGAAATAGCATAGCCTTACAGACAGCACCACGTACAGCATATTTTTTTTTTAATCTTCTTGATTTCCTTTTGTATCACTCGAATCAGCACTGGGATAACATGTGATTAGTGGGTTAAAGAAAATACCCTAGTAAGGAAACCTGAAGCAAAAGCTTTTAGTTGAGGTCAGGCTGAGAAAAGGAATGTGCAAATATTGTAGAACTACAACTCCAGCTCAGCATCTCCTCCTGCACACATTTTTACATACTTGAAACCCATTTAGGAGATAAAGTCAGCACTCGGGAATAAGCAGGTCCTGTATAAAGGTGAAAACCTGTGCTGTCATCTTGCTGAGCTTATGAGATGAATGTTTCTTTGTCATATCCTTGAATAAGGAAAAGACAGTGTTTTAAATACAGCTGGAAGGAATGCCAGTAGATCAGGAAGATCAGCCTTCTTGCAGACATGCAAAAACAACTGCTGTCAATTTAGAAGCAGGTTGAAAGAACTAGAAAATATGATGCTATATGTATAAATAAAAACATCTGACAGAAAATAGTCTAAAAATCTGGTTTTCCTTTCCTGTCTGCCTGAAACTGTTACTGTTTTTCCCACTGCTATGTTCAACAACATTATTAATTGCCAAAGGACTGTAAAGAATGCACTGAGTCAGGTACTAATGAGATTTTATTGTTGCAGAAGGGAAAACACTTGGACCACCAGCTCTCATTTCACTTTGCTTTTTCTTATTTTCCAGCCTGAGCCTCACCAGTGCTGGCACAGAGGGGCGCGAGGTGATCCTAGACACAGAAACCCTCAGCTAAGAGCTGTCAAGAAGCCATCTGCATTGCCTCGGCTGGTGCAGCACACACACACCTGATCCGAAGGCTTGTTTGTGTTGGGCTTTCCTGAAATCCTCTTGGCGGTCTGTAGAGCTTATCCACTCCTGGGTTTGCCGCTGCCACTCTAGTGACGTCCTAGCTTGACGGTCCAAGGAGCTCTTTGTTTCATCTATGTTCGGTGCATGCTGCCTCTCAAGAGAGCTTCCTTTCCTCTCTGCTGAGCCTCCACGCTGGCCAGGGACTATTTGCTGCCTTAAACCCTGACCAGGGGGCGGGTCAGGTGGTGGTGGAAGATCTAAAAAACGTGAATAAGATTTACATGAACTAATTTTTTAATTTAAACAGGTCTAAGCGATGCTGAAAAGAAAGGTCCCTTGCAAATGGCACGAATCGCTTCATCTGCTGATTTTAAAAGGAGGACATTTTGTGTTAATCTGAAAGGTGTTTTTAACTTCTGCTATTTTTTTTATTGAGGTTACTGTGTTGCTAGCTCATTCTAGCTTCCACAAAAATCAATAGAGACTGAATCCTGACTTTTAAGCATAGGATTTATTTTCTGTGGGGTATACTCCAGCTGGCGCTTCCAGTAACAGCAAGCAAATAAGAATGGCTATGAAAAGCTGATCTGTATCAGCTGACAATTCCCCCCCATCATAATGGGGCTTGCTTCATCACCTCCATTTTTGGGCTTCACTTTCAGCTTGAAGTTTAAAGTCAAAATCTGATATATACAATGTTATCAAAATGAATAAATTTCCACCAAAATTTTGGCAAAAAATTTTCACAAAACCTACAATAATTGAAAAAGTATTGACACATCTGTGAAAAATGCATGTTCAGATGGAACCACTAAACAACAGGTGAGCATTTTATTCAAGTACTATTTGAAAGTCCAGCCAAGAGCTAGACTCTTCACTGACAAGAGGATGGACACTCTTAAGTTTAGCAGTCTTGCAAAAATAACCAATCAAAATACAATTTCAGCTGAACACTGAAAGACGCTCACCTGGTCTCTAACAACTCCTGTCCTTTTAAAGTTTGTCACTTGGACTACTAAGATGCTTGTAGAATTGGAAGATCAAGCTTCTAATCACATTTGTGGAGACAAACATACATTTGTTTATTTGTCCTTGGCCCACAGTAATTACAGAATATGTATAATTATAATTCTCAAAGTCAGATTTTCATGTAAACTATACAATAGACTTAGAATAGTCCAAAAAACCCTCTGATTATATATACTGAAAAAAAAAAAAGAAAAAAAAAAACAGAAAAGGGAAGCACCTTTAGCATTGTAATGAAAACTCTTCATATCAGATAACCATTTTATATTTTTAACACTTGTTGATAATTCTGGTTTTGGGCAATACATATCTCTGTGCAGCCCCACCAACTTCATTAAATCTATGTTACTTTACAACAGACACAGGTCTGTTCTGCTCTGTAGTGTTCTGCATCTTACAGTGCTGTGAAGGTTTATCAAGGAATTGAACTTAGCTCAATAACAGGCATGGAAAAGTAAACCTCTGCTTTGCCTGCAAGAGAGTTTGATGTGTATAACTCTAGTGAAACTGATATTAATTTTGTAAATTGGTGAGGAGGCCTTTGGGGGGCATTTATTTTGAAGTCTGTAATCCAGCTTTGTATCCTGCTACACAGGCTTCTTTTCATGTCCTTGCTGTTAAGAAGTGATACTTGCACGTCATATATGGGGTAGAAATGCTTCCAAAGTTGCTGAGATGTCATTCCAGTCAACATTGTCTCTCAAAGATAAATGGGGACGTGTGGGTTATTTGTGTCTACAAGGGAAAGAAGTTGTGTCTGATGTTGGTACTGTACCTTTGTTCACAGCTGAAGTGCTATACCACAGATTAAGATATTTATCCTCTGGCTAGAACAGCCTTATAATAATCTGTCAGTGAGCTTGGTGTATGCTTTATGTTCAGCACTAATCTATTTGAGAAATTTCTAGTTATGAATATAGATGTGACCTTTCATGACAGTGACTATACTTGAGTTACTGTAGGTGGAAGCGAGAGGGTATGGGAGCTTGCCAATATTAAAATTGCTTTATAGTATTGGCTTCCAAAATGGCATTTCTTACAATTGATTTTATTGCGATCATAACCAGTTAATGTACAGAACCACAACACTGGCATCTGCTTATGCAATCTGAAACAGAGATTACTGAAGTTGTGATTTATAAGCACTTTATGGAGATGCATTGAATCCAATAAATACAGTTATAACATGACATGTGACAATGCAATTTTCCAAGAGAAAATATTTACCATTTGATATAAACAAAATTTTAAGTAGTATCATAGCAAAAAAAAAAAAAAGCTAAAAGTATTGCAGTATTAATTTTCTTAACATACAGTACCCTTCTTCAGAAATTGCCGTCTAATAGTTGTTATTAGTTAGCTACTGAGAAGGAAAGAATGTTTCTTCTTAAATTGCACTGAATGTTCTAGAGCTTACTGCAACTCCTGGAATTACTGTAAACTTACACTGCTGATCTACTGCTAACCTGATTCTTGCTTTTATCCAACCACAAAATGGGCATAATGGTTGCCTTATGCATAAGAGTGAAATGAAAAACCATGTTTGTAAAGTTTGAGGTTTTCAGTCCTGTGGATTAGTTGAAATGAAAAATAAAATTTTTCTTCTAAAGAAGCGTCACACAATTCTAGAAAAGTTACAGGTACTATGACATTAATATAAGATGGCTCCAGCCTAAGCACAGACTTAAGGAACTGTGTTATACTGTTAAACTGTATTAGCAACCGTTGCTAATTCTAGCCAACCATCACCAGGCTAAACCATTTGCTTTTTCACCCTCTTACTCGGACTGATTGTCACAGCAACACCTACCTTTAGTTTTTAATAAAATAAGCTGGAAGAGAGCTTCCTTTGGAAACGTGGCTTTTTATTTGCTCTGCAACTTAAATCCTGTAATGCAAATTTCTGCCTTAGGTAAATTCCTAAATATGCTCTGTTATCTTGCCTGGGAAGATGTAAAGTCTCTGTGTATCTTCTCTCCTCTCACTTCTCAGCCAAAAATGTCCATATGTGGCTGTGCACATGTCTCCACACACACTTGCAAGTATGCACATACATGATGGTTATGATTGGTATTTTGACTGCTGGTAAAGGGGTAATAGAGATCAGATGAGTTAGTAGTCTCAGTCACTAACAGGCAGACTTACTACCACAGAGAGAGAGGCAAGCTAGCTCATTCCATCATGTCAATCACTTCAGAGAATTTTTGAATCTAGAAATTTAGGGACCTCAGCAGGATTTCCAGTGAGGATATCCAGAGCTGTATCATTGGTTGTCACTGTAGTTCTGTCTCTTCCAGGTGCCAGATAAAACACTTGAAAACCTACATTGAGCTAGTAACTTACTAGGCCAGTGAGTTGTCACCCAGACTACCACTTGCAGCCTCTAATGGCAGGATTATCAAACCTGCAAGGCAATTTGTAAGTGCATTGGTGGGGAGGTGATGGTCTTATTGATTTAGTAAAGGAGGGATTGTGATTGAGAAGCTGTAGGACATCAGAGTGCCTGATAAGAGGCAGATGGATGTTCAGTCTGGGATTACTCCAGCTCTCCTTAACAAGGCAGAGCAATGGCCACATGATTCAGGCACCAGTCAAGGTTTGGCACAGCCTCTCATTATTAACTGGAAAAAGCAGCAAGTTACAGAACCTACAAGTATAAGGACATCCCTTTCTACCTGTGCCAGTGATTTGTTTTCCTAGGGGTGATAATTACTGTGACATTTAATAAGCCTCTAAACCACTTTCTAGCATCAGAAGATAAGCATCTTCTCTATAGTGATCTACCTTAGTAAAAATTGATTTGTAATACATGATAGCAAGTCAGTGGCAAAGCTAATAGTCTTGAGTTCCAGTTTTCCTTTTAACGCCTAACCATATTTCCCTTTTGCCACCTCTGTCTTTTTTTTAAATATCATGCTTAGCCAAGGAAGAATTTTCAACTTCAGTTACCCTGCCACCAACTATATGACAGATTCCACTGTTTTGCAATGCATGAAGACATTGTTTGAAAAAACAAAAACTATTCCTTGAGCCCTAGAATGAAACCCCTCCTATTTTTTTTTATAGTGGACTGTGAGCTCAGAATGAAGGTTTTTATCATCTGAGAGATTCAAAAGGTATTCCCCCTCTGTGGATTTGCTGTTGTCTCCATGGACTTTGAGGTTGCAGAAGTTAAAAACCTAGCTGTACATCAAGACATATATGAAGGCTCAATCTATAGTCAGTCTCTAGAGGATTCTGACCTGTGATCGAGGAAAATGAAGAAGTGGGCTTTTAGGGGATTTGTGTGATTTGCTGTCAGAAGTAGGCATAAAGCTGTACCCTCATATGCCTACATAGTCTGGGATCTGTGTGCCATGCACTAAATATTACAGTTTCTTAGGTCTTTTGCACTGTCCCACATGGTTGCAGTTAACAAGGAGGAAGTGCTCTGGATGTGTATGGGAAAAGGCAGAGAATGGACATGGCTGGAGCTTATTTGGTCAATGAAAATTTAAAATTATAGATATCCAGTATGAGATGAGACTTAAACACAGGATGCTAGAACTCATCTAGCTTGGGAATTTGAAGACAACTGATAAACCAAGTATGTTCTCATAGGACAAATCCAAGAGGAAGCAGCTGTAAGGGAATGGATTGGACACATCTCAAAACCAGAAGGCAAGGGCATTAATGTTTAAATCCATTCAGATCCATATGAGTGGAGTCTAAGCTACTTTAGAGACTTAACAATAACTCCTTTGGTGAAGACCTTCACTTCTGGAATCTGTTCTCCACTGTGGTTTGACAAACAAGAAATGTTAGAGCACACTGCAAAATTCTATCTGTACATCTGATAATATGGCTGAGAGGAGAGGTCTGGTGGTTTCAGTCACCACAGCCCACTTTCCAAGCTGTTAATATATTTTGTACATGTACTTAGAGTGATAAATAGCACATTATAAATAAACCAAACTAAATATACTCTCAATGACTGATGTTGAGAGTATATTTAGGTAACATATTTATTACGTTACCGGTCCAAATAAGATAATGAAAGGAGCTGGACTTAACAATCCTTATGAATCCCCTCAAACTCAAGATATTCTATGATTCTATGATTCTCAAGTAATTTTTACTAGAATAAGGAGGATGTTTATACCTATATCTGAAGTTTTATTAACATTTTTATTTTTACACCTCCCCACACACTGGGAGGTTCGTCAAGGTGTGCTTAAAATTAGGAGATAAACTCACTGGCATTACACCCACTCCTGTGGTCCACATAGTGTTATGAGAGCCACTGAGGTAGGTGGGACAGTCTAGCTCTCAGACTTGCCCTGGCTTTGAGCTCTGAAAGAGAGGTTAGCATGTGATCACGTCTCCATCTGCATGGCATTACAGGTATCCTTAGCGGTTTCTTGAATGCTCTTTTTCCATTTGCCTGCTCTCCCCTCTAATCATTTCAACACTTACAGGGGCCAAGCCAGAGATAAGAAGAAAAGAGAGGGAGGTAGGCAACCAGCCACCTTCCTATTCCTCAAAGAATAACAGGCGGCAATTGGTCTTTTGCCAAACTCAAGAAGGAGCATACAAAGATAATGGAAGACTGAGCTGATCTTAGTCATTAGCAGAGCAGAACAGATGTACTTGAAATTTCCACACGGGAAGCAGTGGTCAGAAAGAAGCAGAGATGTCAAAGAGGGAAACAGTCACTGAGGTCAGTGGATGCCAGGAGTGAAGCAGCACAGATGAGACATGAAGTAGAATCATGAGAAAATCATGGCACTTATTGCTGTAGCTGTTGAGTGGCTGTCAAAAACAGCACAAACCAAAGAGAGGATTGTGGGACTGGCTCTACACTTCTCCTCAGGAATTCATGGCACACTGCTACTGCTGGTGATGGCCACTTTCATTTAATGCAAAATTACCCACAGGCCACTTTTTAATGTCAACTCATGTGCAACACAGTCATTTTGGGGTAAGATTTATACCGACATCTGAGAAAACCTATGAAAAGCTAACATGTTCAGAGCTGAAATGAAGAAAGGCTCCTTGAAGACTCACTTAACCAAGCTTCACACTGCTCGCACTGCAATATTGCTCACATGGCAACCTGGGGACCTCACTTTACCAAGCAGATAATTCACCATAATGTATATTCCTTAAAAGTTTGCTCTATATTCTCCCACTCTGCACACCTGCTTGTTGCATGTTGTCATCAGGGACTTCACCACAACACTTACCATCTGTTATGCCCTCCCTACGATGAGGCAAGGGGGGTTGGTCCAACCGTCCTCCCTTGTTTTTTTTAGTGGGCCTTGGCCTCTGACTCTGATTGACAGCTGCACTGGTGTTGCTGTCAGTAGAAAAAGGACTGCTCGGCCGAGGTCTTTGAGAGGAAGGATATGCTTTGCCTAAAAAACAGAGAAATCAGATGAAAAATTATTATTGCATTGAAATGGCCTGTTCTATTAATGTCTGTTCTGAAACATCAAATCTGGTCTAATTCTCAGAGGCAAGCAAGTGTCCCCTCGAGGTATCCACTGATGACAATTGCTTTAAGTCACACCACAACAAGCGAAGTGAGAAACCTGGCATTCTTTTGTCTTTAACTTTTATAATTAAAAGCATTCCATCTGTTGTGATAAAACTACTGCATGGCATATAACTCCTACCTGCTCTGTGTGCTGAACAGATGTGTTATAACAACTACCCAGCCTTGAGCAGGGAAGGAAAACAGTTCTGCAATCATACCAAATTTATCTCCTCCTGCCTTCCACCTTCATGTTTGTAGAGCCAGATTCTCATTTCAGAGGCTCCCAAATGCACTGTATATCTGGAGTAAGTCCAGTGAGATAAACATAACTGATGTTGCAAGCTACGTAGCACTGTGTATGCTTAAGGGCTCTCTTTTCTCAAGAAATAAAAATGAGGGTACATTTAAATGCTAAGTTTTTTCATTTTCAGTATTTTTATATCTTAAAAAAAGAATGTATCCTGACTGAACTTATTCCCCAGATATTTTTTTAGACTAATCAAGCTACATTATTTATCTTTAAAAAAAAATCTTTGGTGCTGTTCTATGGAGCAGATCATTAAAAGCATCATGAAGGAAGTATAGGAGTGCAGTTCATTTGCTACATTCACTTCCTCTTATTTTGATATTTTTATTCAGTTAACTATGCTTGTTTAATAACAACTGATGAAAACTAAAGATTATAATCTTTTATTTTCTTTTTTTCATCTGTATGTCACTCTTGCCAAGTATCTTGGGGATGTTAACATTTTAATTAGTTTGGAACTGGTGCTTAAAATTCTTACATTTTTCAATCGTATCTGCAGTGGAAAACATATAAGCCGGTCAGAACTTCTGCTCTTTCGGTGCTAGTGTAGGCCCAAATAGCTTAAGAGTTGATGGAAAGGGACAAAGTGTCTGTTATTTTTCTGGTCAGCTGACTACAAGCTAATATGGAATTTTTTTTAATGGATAACTTAGACCAGGGTCTACCCTGCTGTGAGTTATGGTTTGTAGTAAAACCTTCCACCAGATGTGCTTACTTCCAATATGCTATCACATACAATCCAACCTAGATAAACCTAATCAGGAATAAATACACTACTCACCACACTATTTGAAATATTCTCAGTGCAAACAGGGCAAAGTGAAAAAAAGTAGCCATAATCTCTCTAACATGGTGTTTCACATTAATACATACATGTTAGAATAGCATCTCAGTATTTGACTTCAGAGATTTTCTGTTGGTCGCAGGCTTGATCTTCTACCTTCTGACTGATGTGCACACTGAGTAGACACTGTTCTTAGGCAGGCTTGTCTCGCAGCTGCATGTCACTGCCAGGTATTGGAGGTTGTCACATTTGAACCCCTTGTGTAGACGTCCCCTAACTCTCCTTTACCAAAATATGCCCAATTGAACTTAAACAGTATGAAAAAATGCCTTTGCTAACCTGGCTCATTTCAGCTGAAATGGGTAACAGAACACCCACCCAAGCAGCTAATCTAGAGCTTGGAGAAAGCAGTAATAAGCATTTGGGGGAGGCTGGAAATATTAACCTCTGTAGCTGGCACAGTAGCAGCCAGACAAAGGCAAGTGATCAAGCCCTTGTTTCATAGATAAGGATAAATCAGCAGATGAACACAGACAAAATATTAAAATTTCATTTAAAAATTAAAAAAAAAAGACCACTAATGCAAAGGAATTCAGCTATGAGACTGCAATTCCAACCTAGCTCACAGCACACCACACAGATGTTTTGCAAAAATAAACCTGCAACATGCAGGTGCAACTAGTAAGCACAGGACAAAGATTCTTCACACATTCTCTTGACTAAAGAAATGTGATTATTCATTCAGAATGTTGGTTTGAAAAAGAAAGGCACCAAACATTCTCTCTTTTATCCCTCCATGAAAGTGAGGGAAAATAAATAGCACTGACCTAAATCAGACATGGGGCAAACACAGATGATGTGCAGACTCCCAAAATACATTTTTCAGTGCACCTAATAACTGATTACAGCATCTTGTATTTGTATGCTAGTCCTTTCAGTGAGAACTGCTGAGCAGTGTCAGACCCTCTGTAGTAGATTTAGTGTGTATAAGTGGAGACAAGGATGAATACACTAATTCTTGGTTTAATTTCCCAAGGGTATTAAAGAGGAAAATTGTCTGAAGTTCATGGTAAATCACAGACCGGCTACTGGAGTCAAAGTGTCTGGCAGGAGAAAAGTCTTGCACCTGGATTTACCAATGCCGTTTAGGCTTGGCAATCAAATAAAACCATGTGAGGCTATCAAGCTGGACTTCTCCTTTCATATCAGTGAGAATATTTCACAGCTGTTCTGAACGGGTGAAAATAACTGTCCAGACTGCAAAGGAGTAGAGTCAGGACCTTCAGACTTCCTCCAGAGAAATGAACAGAAATAACACTGCTGCCTCCACATACAAGACACCATTTTGCATGACCAGGGGTTTGCTTTGGTGCAGCAGGTCCGTAATAGGCATGTCTGATTGATCCATGCTGCCCTGGGAGGTATCATATCGTAATGAAGCTGCAGTAAGCACTGGGGAGTTATTTCTGTTTGCTGAGACTTTTGTGAGGAAAAGAGGGGAAGGCTGTTTGTTTACATGTGGGTTTTATTGTTTCCATTTTGCCTGTGGGATGATTAAGAGAGTGAGAAGGTAATAATCATAAAGTATTTACCACAACCATTGGATACTTTGATGTGCCCTAAACTAATTGTCTGTCTGAGGAATTACATGCAAGTACTCTGTTTAAGTGCATTTGTGATTTAATTAAGCTAGGAAAATATAACTGACAAGAGGGTTCTCATCCCTTCCTTGTACTTCTTCATTTACATAGCTACAATAAGAAAATTATATTTATTTTAAAGCATCTGTGTGTTTGTGTGTCCATTTACTCCTGCTATCTGTTTATGGTGGAAACTCTATTTCACAATGGCCTGATGCAAGTGATGTTGAATTTGGGTGAATCTTTGCATTAGCTTTTCCTGAGGCCAAGAACAACATAAAAAAAAAANGCCAAAAAAAAAAAAAAAAAAAAAAAAAAAAAAAAAGATTGGGAAGGATTTGCTTCTTTCATTCAAGACTGTTTAGGAAACTCTTTAAGCAAAACAGTATTATTTTAAATTATAGTTTGGACAAATATGCCTATAGTAGATGAGTGAAGGTCTACATCAGTTTTTGTTTTGTTTTGTTTTGCTTTGTTTTTTTCAAATGATAAGACATATTTACTTGGTCAATTTTCCACTAGAGTAAGAAGCAAGTGAGGGTTTTAACTACTTTTAATGGTGAAATAACTGTTTTTTAAGGATGATGGTGTGTGACCAAAGTCAATGGCAAAAGCCCTAGTGATTAGGGAAAAGCTGTATCTGTTCACCCTGTAGTTTGTTGGGCAACATAGGACTTTGCCATTGATTCATTTCTTCATTCCTAACATTCCTAAAATGCAATGTTTGCCATGAAGCCATTGCATGCAAAAAGCCTGTGGTTTTCAGCCCTAACATGTGGAGACATTTCTCACAAATGCACACATTTTACTGAAAGATAGACTTCATACCAGACTAATAGTAACATTATGGGACCTGTGGGCAGAAATTGGCTCAGAAAGCATAACAAAAATATGATCCAAGTTCATACTCTGCTATTAGATATGCGGTTTTAAATTATTAGTTATTTTTGCCATTTTGATACGACTGAGCAAATGCAATTACATTATTTTTTTTCAGAATGTTTAAAAATCATTTTTACTTATCTTTTTTTTTGCTAGAAATAAAACATACGGAGCTTTAAAAATATAAACTAAATCACGCTTGCTTTTTATTAATTCAGACTAGAAGATTAGCTGTTTTCAAAAACAATAGCCACTTTAGCTTCACTACATTTAACATGGCAGATTGCGTTGACATAATTAAAATTAAATTTTATTGAAATATATCAACTTACTGAGTTAAGTATTTTTAAATCAGCTATCAATAAGACCTTTAAACAGTTTGTACTGTTAACAATAAATGCACACCAATTCAGCCCATGCTTAGAAAAACTTCACAGAAAAAGACACTTTTGCAAGAAGAGATGCAACAGAAGAGTAGGGATGGAGATAACAGTTTAAACACGGTGTTCATCACAGCAAGAGTAAATGATTGTGAGGAGATTTTGCAAAAAGCTAAATCATCAAAGACTCCATGGCAGAATTAGTGATCTCTTCACTGAAATATTAAACAGAGAATATGTCAGTAAATCTATAGCAAAGTCATCACAGAGGGAAACTGGAGTAGACTGAAGGTGCAGATTAAAAGCTAGTGCTATTCACTACTTCAAATCACTAAAAGTGAAACATAATGAAAGGTTTCATTTAGAATATACAGGTAAAAATATCTCCATCCACCTTATTCCATGCATGTTAGAGACGTGAGATTTAGGTTCACTGAAAAGAAGAGAAGAATAGGCAGAGACACCCTTCATGCAGAAAGCATCAACTTTGAGTCTACAAACCTGTTCTCGTCAGGCTGGTTCCATCCAGCCTAAAACCAGCTTTATCTGCTGCTGCAACCAGTGCTTGTGCAAAACTGCCGCTGGTAAAGATCGAGTCATCTGAGGAGCTACCTACACTAGATCTATGACTAGAAAAGTTACGGTCCTCATCAGACGCAGAACCCCATCCATTTACCATTGAACCTAAAAACAAATGTAGGGGTCTAGTGAGTTGTGCACATTTGACATTTCTTGATCATCTAAAGCTTAAAGACTCACTTAGTATGTCCTTTCTCAAAAGGAAACCCAAAATTCATTTAACAGAGCTTGGTACAAAAGAACAGTATTCATCTAAAGCTTAAAGACCCACTTAATACGTCCTTTCACAATAGGAAACCCGAAGTTTATCTGAGAGAGCTTAATATAAAAGAGCACTATCAAAGCTAAGTGGGATCTCATTCATAGCTTGCTCCATATTGCTTTGATCCTGTAAACAAACAGATACATATTCTCTACAAATGTGAAGACTCCATAATAAATTCTTTTGAAAGTTAATAGATTTTCCCTGGGATTGAAATGAATGTGTGGGTTTGATTTTTGTTTTTGGTTTTTTTTTTACTTGACTTATCGGTATCTAGTTTGATATTTGCAAAAAAAAAGTCTTAATTTAGGGCAGCACAAATGTAAGTCTCAGTAGATATGGCTGAAGTCAGACATGGGCTTCAGGAGCTATCCTGAACAGGACTGACATTATGGCATTTTCACAATCAAAACCTTAAAATAGATGAGCAATTTTAATGGCCTGAAGAGAGCTGACCTAAAGTAGTTCATTCTAGTGGATTAAAGTTACTTTTTTAAAAGGTTAGAAATAATTAACATTCACAAGTGGAGCAAATATATACTCAAATTTAATACTGAGCCAGTCACTAAGCCAATGCTGGTCTCACGGTACCTCCTCACTACAGATTACCACCACTGCAGGAGAGGAAAGTGATAACATCATAAAAATGCAGTCAGAAAACCAGATACCGGAAAAAGCACATTAAAGAAATAAAGAAATCTTTACATAACTAAAACACAAAGAGCAAAATAGAGAAGGAAAGATTCATCTTGTTTGCTCTTCATTTATAATTTCTTTTAGTTTTTCCAGTGCATGAAGCATTGATCAGCTACCCAATGTGACAGAACAATACATTTTCAAAACCTATCACTCAGTTCAAATTTTTTTTGAAGTACTGAAATTCTGCTTGTTTTGTGGCTTCAGATGGAGCTGATGGTGTTCTGTGCTTCTAAAAACCTTGGGCAAATGTCACAGGGTAATCCTGCACCATGCAGTGGAGCAGGAGGAAAAGGAAGCTGAGCTAGCACCAAGTACCTAGCTTTGCTTCAGGAACAGGGCAGCCACACTCATTAGTTACCAAGTCCGGATAAGGCATAGAGCTACTAGACTGCTTTGGAGATCTGGGCTGCTGCATGGCATTGCATGGTGCTGGGCAGACATAGTGCATTGTTCTGAGACAGCACAGGTGCCTATCTTGAAATAACTGAAAACTGCTTTTTAAAAACATGCATATGCATGCATATGTTGAAACAAGCCCAGTGAACCCACAAGAATCTGCAGAGAACCAGTTTTTAAAGATATGAAGACACATCTGGAGAGATACATCATGGCAGTGACTTAACTTAGTACAGCTGAATTTATATAACTGTAAGTAATACATGTAGCAGTGTAAGTCATGCTCTTCAAAGCCTTTTTTTAAACCATGTCCAATAAAGTATTATTGTATTCAGAATTGTTAACTAGTAAATCAATAATGACATGCTGATTAGGTCATGATAGGCTAATTAACTAATGGTAGTGTCAAACATTAAAAATATCCAGCAAAAATAAGTCATGAGTACCATAAATGAATATTGAAATTTAGTCAGTAGCACACTGAACCACACAGCCCAAGAACAATGGATTATTTTGTGTTGCTGCAGTGACCAAACCTTTTAACATCAGCAAAGTGGCAGGCTATAATAACAAAAGTCTATGCACTCCTAAGATACAAGAAAAGAATCCGAAGAGGTCTATGGAGGTCTGACAGACAGAAAGTGTGTTTAGTGCAACAGGGAGTGACAGAGTTTGATTCTCCTTTCCAAGAGCACACATAAAGTTATTATATTCCAAACAGACTCGACCTGATGCATACAGATGTAAGGAAGCCTAGATAACAGCAAGGGAAGGCTAACACTGAATTTCCTCTGAGAAGAGAGTTTCTGAACTAACAATCAAAGTGCAATAGGACATCACAGGGAGAGTAAAAAAGCATAGCAACAGTTACTGGCGATGTATGAAAAGAGATACTACAGATAAAACATTTCATGAAGATGTAAGGAAATGAAATGCTATAGCTGAGGACATTTTCAAACAACTGGTTATCGACATAGTCTGCCAAACATAAGCACAAGCTGAAACATAAAAACATAACTAGACCTACAGATATCAAAGGACGATACTCAGGTGCTAAAAATATAACATGTGTTTCATTAGTTTCAGGGCCTGAGGGTTTTGTATGATACATTCTACTCTCTACATAGACATATAAAAGCATATACTGTACAAAACCGATATGGTTTTCAGTATCATAGGCACAAGACTACAATGTTTTAAAGGAACATAGGTCTGAATTTCCATTTGCTCATGTTACTCTGTCCATTTGCTAACCAGTCATTCAGCCATTATACAACATATAATACACATGATAATTCGGGTATTTCTAGGAACAGTTGCTATTTTTCATCTACTCTTTGAAGGGCTGGACTGAAGTACATCTAGTCCAAAAAAATAATCCATGTTTTAAGTATGATATATACTAAAAACCTGCAAAAGCTCACAATGCTCTCTCCAATGTGTGTTCATACACCTATCATTCTACACACTCAGAGACATGCCAGGTTTTCCTAAAAATAGCTAGGATTTCATTATCAGTAGAGTGCTGCTATCAAACTGCCAATTTTTCGTACTAACCTTACAGGAAAGTCCTGCTCCTGAACTTCCCTGCATTTCCATGGGCAGCATCTATTAACAAGCATAGGAATAGTGCACTCTGCCCACGGGTCGCTTCCCCTTCTCCTCTCCACCAGCAGCTGTGTTAGGAGTGACTGCCTGTCAGGCAGGAAGCTTACTTCAATTCTTCCAGGGGTGTGAGCTTTACTGGGATGTCAACACAGTTGACAACTAAAGCAAACAATGACCCTACATGGAGTACTTCATCCAGCTCAGGGGTCCCCAGCACAAGGGCATGGACCTCTTAGACTGAGTCCAGAGGAGGGCCACAAAAATGAACAGAGGACTGGAATGCCTCTCCTATGAATGAAGAAAGATTGAGAGCTGGGGCTGTTTAGAGAAGAGAAGGCTCTGGGGAGACCACATTGTGGCCTTTCAATACGTAAAAGGGGCTTATAAGAAAGATGGAGAAAAACTTTTTACCAAAGCCTATAGTGATAGGACACGGGGCAATCATTTTCAACTGAAAGATTTGAATTAGATTGGATATAAGGAAGAAATATTTTACAAAGAGGGTGGTGAGGCACTGGAACAGGTTGCCCAGAGAAGCTGTGCATGCACTATCATTGTAAGTATTCAAAGTGAGGTTGGACGAGGCTTTGAGCAACCTGGTCTAGCGAAAGATGTCCCTGTCCATGGCATGAGGGTTGGATTAGATAACCTTTAAAGGTCCCTTCCAACTGAAACCATTCTGTGATTCAATGATTCTATGATAGGTCTGGTGCTGGAAGCAGAGGTAAAACCCTTTTTAACTGCTGAGGTCAGCAAGCTACCATTAGACATATACAGCACCCACAGCTGTATGTGGCAAGGTCCCTAAGGGAGAAATCTCTACATTATTTCTACTAGTTCCTAAGATACTCGGTTTCCCTGCATAAACAATTTTTTCCCCACCAAAACTTGCAGCTGTAAAACCCTAGTTTGCTTTGCCCTCCAGAGGTGCGGACATTGCCCAGAAGGCATGGAAGTGCTGGAGCCCAGTCTGAGCACCTCAGGCCACCATGCAGCTGCATTAACGTAGCACACATGGTGACCACTTGTTTAAAGGCATCCACTAGCCTCTTGTTTTCCAAATCAGATGCACATTTGTTTTTCTCTGAATAAAGGCAGCATAAGAGATGCTGATATCCCTGTCAGATTAACTGTTCATTTTGAAATGGAATGAAGCAGGCTTTTAGTGTCTTCTTTACATGCGGCTCACTATGTGTTTTCCAAGAGCACATTTGAGTTTCTATGCTTTCTGGCAACTGTAAATTTTACTCTTGCTGACAGCAGCAGTAAATGCTTTATGCAGAACAAAATCAACTCTGTGAAAAGTTGAACTCTGTTTTCTTGCTCCATAAAATATCTCCTGGTGCTAATGTAAACAGAAAGCTTCTTTGCTCTCAGGGAGAGGTGAGGGGAATAGAGGTGCTAGCTTCTTGTAGATTGCATGTGACCGCTTTTAGTGGCATTTTGCAGGCAATAAAAATGCTGTTTTTCATTGTAAAGTGTACTCTTACTTTACTTAAAAAAAAAAATCTAATGCACTTGTGAAATAAAAGCAGCTCACAACAAACCTACCACTTTCGAAAATTCCATTACTTTTCTGTACATACCAAATTCTGTACGCAACAAATGTCACTGAGACTTGTATGTCTATGCTTGTGTGCTTTCCTTCACAGGACCATTAAGCACATGCTAATATTAAGCCCATGCTTCTCTGCAGATTTCTTGATGGAACAGGGCTGGACTCTTTATGTTTGTGAGGTACAGGTGAAGTCCTTGCGGACTGAAGCTGCTTCAGCTGAAATCAGTTGCAGAATTCCTTTAGCATTTGCATAGGACAGAAAGAAATTATCCTCTTTTGGATATATCTGACTACAGTCATGATTACAAAGAAAGAATGTCCACTGATTTTGGTGTAAGTGATGGAATAAAATGGGCAATTATCATTGTGCCATTAAAATAAGAAAGAATAATAGAAGGGGTGAATGCAGAATATAAATATGATCACACTTCAAAAATTAGACCTTATCTTATCATTTATATTTTGCTTTGCCATAAATACCAGAATACTTAAATGTATATACCTGAAATAATTCCTTAAATTTTAAAATTTTTATTTTGGGGCAGGATACACTAAATAAAAGGAAGTAAAAACCATACATACATACTTGACACTTCACAGATCCAACCATAATTAATGCCCTTCATAAACATTTAATGAAAAATGAATTTATGTCACTTAGCCAAATTTATTTGTTTGCATTTTCAATCTTTCTAGATTTTTTGTTTTCCATATTGCTGAAAGGCACAAAAATTTCTTAAATTTATTCAAGCTGTTAGAAGAGAGACACACACAGAACACTAAGTAGTTGCTCAAATGTTGCTGAGCAGTAAAATACTATGATAAAGTGGCATCTTGCTGTGTCTCTATTACTTCTTCAGCACTAAAATTAATTTATGATCAGTCATCAATTCATTTACATGTCGTTTTATGCTAAATCCATCGTTGCTGATGAATGCATATCCCTAGATCCATTAAGCTAGAGTAAAGTCTGTGCTTTATAATATGACCCTGCTAATTGTTGCATTACCATTTTTATGAGATACCAAAAGTAGCAGTTTCCTATTTGCTGAGCACATATTTAATCCATGAAACACATTCTTCCTATTAAATGCAATCTGTCTAACTGCTTATAAAATTGAATCTTTTGCAATAGGTATCCCTAAGCAAATCAATATAAATATTGAACTCTGTTGTGGTAAAATATGGCTTACTAAAATTATTTTGTGTAATTTTGTGCTCAGACAAAATGAATGAACAACTTTTACCATACAGACAGTGACCTGCGTTTCTTTTAATCAAGACTGAAACATGCCAAATAAGGGATTTTCTTCCTTGATGAGCTTTACAACCTGTGGAGATCTTTATAATTTCAGATCTATATAATTCTAGTAAAGAAAACCCCAAAACTTGTTATCCATTTGCAGTGGTACTGTTTACAAGACAATCTCTCTGCCCATATCAGTTAGGTAGAAAAGGACTTGTTCTAATCTCTGTGCGAGTTAATGAGTATATCTCTCCCCTTAGTCAAAATGCACCAGGACTGAAGATGCAACAACTCTCACTACCAGCTTCACTGCTTGTGCTGGGGGAGGAAAAGTGAAGGAAAGGGCAAAGAAAACCCCAAACCATAATACTTTGATCTGACAAAACTAGTATTGTTCTTAGGATTTCCAGTGAGAAGCAAATGACTTTCTTATACAGTCATCATATGCAATTAATTAAGTCTATTAAAGTAAAATAATATAACAGACTCTTGATGACCATTCATGCTGTAGCTCCACACAGCAATTCATTCTAAAGGAAAATGTTAAACGTAAGCAAAAGAAAAAAACATATTTCGAAGTGTCTCTGAAAGCAAAAACAACCCTAAGTAATTGTGAATTAAAAGTCAAGTGAGCAGAAGTTTTACAGCTGCTTTTCAGTACTTTTTTGTTTGTTTGTTTTCTGTTTGGGTTTGTTTTGGTTTGTTTTCTTTAATCAGAATCAGTAACTCAGGATCCTAAAAAACCATTCTAGGAATGAAGTAAAACTTTGGCTTTAATTTCATATTCCACAGAACAAACTTTCAAAAAGAAACCTCCCTCCTTGACTTTTCTTTGCAATATCTGGAAATTGTTAAGATATAGTTACAGTGCACTGCTCCTTTCTTTTCACTTTATTACACGTCAGCATTATGTCTCTGCCACCTGCAAAGAGAAAAGCTTAACAGCACAGATTAAATCCTTGTCTGACTCTTCAGTTGTAACTAAAATTCAAGGCCTTGGAAGACAATTTGACTTTTAAACAGTTTAAAGGAGAAACGCTGTGATTTCAGAGGAATTTAGCAGTTTGAGCTCAGCTCACACAACGCCAGTGTTTCCCCTCGGAGAATCCTACATTTGGCATTGGATGAAAACCTTGGTCTCAGCTCAGCCATGAAGAACAAAGCACCATTTCACTCAGAGAGTGGGTACCTTCAAGTCACCACTGAAGCATGCTAACAGTACAGGGTGAGGAAACTTGCCCTGCTCACTGTACAGCAACTGTATTCGGATGAAGTGTGGACTGAGGGATGCCAATTTAGATTTCTCACAAACACAGAACTCACAGGCTGAGCTTCAAAATGAACAGAAATATTGCTTCATTTGTCAGCTGTTCTCATTTGCCTCCATTTTTTAATATAATGTTTAAAGAAGTGAAAATGTGGTATATAAATTCCAAGGAAAACACTGGTTTAAGTCACCAAAAGCCCTGTGAAAAGAAGTAGCTTATATATTCAGAGTGCAAAGAAAAACAATTTCGTTGTTTTATAGTATTCTAAAAGCAATCTAATAGAAGAATTAGAAACAGCTTAAAAACAGTGGATGCAATTCATTATATAACTTTCTTACCACCAGTAAAAGCAGTCTGGAACAGTTAACACAAACAGATACACAAAAATTAAAATTATCTTTTGAAACAATTTGCCCAAGTATAATCAGCAATTTCCTTCCACCCCTAGAAAAAAGCAAGCCCAAAACAAGCCCTCAGAAAATTGTGGTTTTGCCCATATAGTAACTGAAGAAAGCAGAAGTAGTTCGGTTATTCAGAGATTTTGCCATTTTACAGATCATTTAGACTAACACTGTGGGTGTATTTTTGTAAGGCTAAGTTCTGTAATTGGTTTAAATCAATATAAGTATTGGTTATATGCTATCTGCACAGTTTATCATTTTGCTTCCCTTCCAGCTGCACATTCCCTTCCTGCAGTGCTGGCAAACACCTTTCCAGGCAGTGAATCAGATCAAGGAACAGATCCAGCTAGTAATTAAACAAGCGAAAGAAAAAGCAAAAGAAAAACTTTAATTTTCAGCTGGATAGAGCCCACATCAAGATAGTGGTGGAGATAAGTAGGAGCGCATTTAGATCACCTTAAGTACACTCACAGTCTACGTTACCAGTTTCTGCCCAATTTCTTCCAAAAAAGTACACCAGGAAGTTTGTAACACTCCAATAATTAAGCAAGATTTATAACTATTATAACAAGCTTTAATGCTACTCATAAAAAGACAAATTGCAATAAGCACAGAAGTCAATGAATTGGAGCAGATATGCAGCTATTCCTTACTTAGTGCTATGTGGGGTGGTCCAAAATATTAGGTGAAGATGCAAATGTGAAAAACATTCATTTTGTGATTTACAGATATATCAACATTGGCATACTAGTACAAACCAAATGGAAAATACATGGCAATCTGATTTTTTTAATTTATTGTTGTATTACCAGTATAAAACCCTTACTGCATTCCTAATGGAAAGACTTCTGAGCTATTAGTGAGATATGCAAAAATATGCAGAATTATAGCCTGAAGGAGATTACCCTATAAATTCAAGCAAAGTGACTTAACATACCCATGCACTAATAAGTTAACCTGCTTAATTCAGGGATTTAAACTTTAACTCTATGGCCTTCAGTTAAACTGGATTTCAAATCAAAGCAGCAGAGATACAATTCTTAAATCTTAATTAGATTGGCAAGCAGTCTGGCCCAAGGGTGAAGGAAAACCTGGAAAGTGGGATTACACTACACAATATTTAGTTCAAGAAGGGGAAAGGAAGAAAACTATAGGTATTGATGCTCCATCATTGCCATATTCCTGGAATGTTTTCAGAACAGCAATGTTTAAGTAAGGGTACAAATACTTGGAATTTCAAAGGTCCAGAACAGTGAGATAAAATTCAGCAGTGCTATGGTAGCTAAGTTGTATTGAGCAAGTCTCCCTTAACGTACAACTAACAATCAGTGTTCTTCCACTGAGACCAAAGACTGAAGAAGCAGCCATTTGCTTTTAGAAGCTATGGACACTACGTACATTTGGGTTTCCAGTACAGCTGTACATTATGAGTACTGTGTCCAGTTTTGGTCACCACAGTACAAGAAGGACATTGAGGTGCTGGAGTGGGTACAGAGAAGGGCAATGAAGCTGGTGAAAGGGCTGGAGAGCATGCCCTATGAAGAGCGATTGAAGGAACTGGGTTTGTTTAGTCTAGAGAAGAGGAGACTGAGAGGAGACCTCATTGCCCTCTACAACTACTTAAAAGGAGGTTGTAGCGAGGCTGGTGTTGGTCTCTTCTCTCAAATTAGTAATGATAGGACGAGGGGAAATGGCCTCAAGTTGCGCCAGGGGAGGTTTAGATTGGATATTAGGAAAAAATTCTTCACTGAGAGGGTAGTTAGGCACTGGAATGGACTGCCCAGAGAGGTGGTGGAGTCACCATCCCTGGAGGTGTTTAAGGAACGAATAGATGCAGTGCTTGAGGATATGGTGTAGTGGTTAGAGAGGATTTGGTGTAGTGGTGTAGTGGTTAGAGTGATGCTAGGAGAAGGTTGGACTTGATGACCCTGGAGGTCCTTTCCAACCATAACAATTCTGTGATTCTGTGATTATGGATGCCATATATTATATAGAGGCCTTTGTTCAATCTAAAGGGAAATACACTGACACTTACAAAAAGGAAATTATGTCCATATAAAATCTGCATTTTTAAAAAAATGTCTTTCACTGACAACATTTCATTAATGGCAATTTTATTCATTCAGATTCCATGCATTAGTTTAGCATGGCTTTCTAGGTCCTCTTTGATGATTCCTGTTGAAACCTTCCAAGGCACGCAAAACGTAAGCAGTGAAAGAAGGGGTGTCAGATAATTAAATATCTTCACTGAAAGGGCACAATTACTACAGTCAGCAATACAAAGTATGTTCAAAATACACATTTTCTACATAAATGTTGTATTTACAAATAAATGTTGTGCTGATCTAACTATATGTCCTGGTTTGGACAGGACAGGGTTAATTTGGTGCAGCCAGGCTATTCTATACCATGCTGACATCCTGCCCTGGGGCCAGTTCCGGTTCCGGGTGTGTGACTTGCGGTGGGTGATCAATCCGCTCGGGACCATCTCTTTGTCTATGCAGTATTGCTTATTTGTACATTTCTTTTTCTCACTGTTGTTATTGCTGTTGTTGCTGCGATTGTTTCTTATGTGTCACTGTATTAAACCCTCCTTATCTCAACTCAAAAAGGCATTTTGAAACTCTCTTCTCTGTCCGCAGTGGGGGAGGGCAGCGGCAAACGACTGTGTGGCAGCCATGTGACTTGGGTGCCTGCACAGATAGAGCCCCTCCGTGGCTTTACTAAACTACCACACTGTACTTATTCTGAAGTCTTTTAACTTCGCTGTGTTGATCCGTGAAAGCATTTACCCATCAAAATATCTAAAAGTGCTTTAAGATAACATTTTTATGCTGCTTCTGATTTATGAAATATATATTCCTAAGCCAAGGTCTTCCCCTCCAGTAGAGTGAACTTTTCATGAAAGCTAGGATATAATTGAGTTTTCTTTCAAGTCTTTAAATCTTTTTAAAATTCATGAATTTTCTTATCATTTTGCAGCAAAGCAAAGTATTTTCAAATCCTTCTTTAACTTTAGTGTTTAATATTAACACTTTTTAAATGTTACAGAAATAGAGTGGAATAAATTTTCACTTAGTGTTTGACTGATGATGTATTTTGCCACTAGGAACAAGTTCGTGTCACTGTTAACTGTGGTTACCTGTCACAGAGCTGTCTATATTGTCCATACTGGAGCCTGGAGTATGCTCTAGACCTCTTAGCGGCCTACTGATTTCTGCAGCTTCTTCAATATCATCATCATCATCATCATCATCTGGAACATCTGTTTCCAAATCTGAAATAAGGTTTCCAGGTACATATCCTAGGGGCGGAACTGGAGCCTGAGGAGGTTGTGTATTGCTTTGGATGTGCCTACAAAAAGGAAGAGAAAAATATTATCAGAATGGATGAGACTTTGTACCCCATAGTCAAGAGAAGACCCCTGAAGTATATTTACAAAACGTGCTTGTTAGGTTAAACTCAAGAAAAGTCAGTTCAGTACCTTATACTCTTAAATATACTTCTCCTGTAAGATGGGGAATGTCAAAATTGTCCTTTTACAGATGAGGAATGATGTACACAGAGGCTACATAAATCAGGTAGGAAGTCCATGGTAAAGCACAATTCTGAACCCTAAACTAGCATATAAATGTCTCACCCAATATTCCATGTTGCATATCACACGTTGAGCCAAAATTAAATTTAACTTCTTCTGCTTATGTAGACTCAATGCCCTTAAGTAGAGGTCACCCTAAAGAGGAGGAAATGGCCAGTAGGACAGAAGAAATTTTCGACTCCAATGAACCCATTATCAGTGAGGCCTTTTTATTTTGCTTTATTCCAAGTAGTTTAACTGATTTAATTGCAGTAGTATTAGGGCATGCATGTGTGAAATTACCACATGCAGCAATCACAATTAAAGAAAGAAAAACAAAGATTAAAAAACACCTACAGGATAGCTAAATGCTTAAAGGTAAGCATGGGGCTTGGAGTTTCATTTTTGTGGTTTCTGAGAGGCTGGAGAGGAAAAGAACAACCATCAGCTTTCAAAGCAGCATTCTCCACAGCACCACTGGTACACAGCAAGCTGTGCCAAGGGATCCAGGCCTGACTGACCTTGGCGTAAGAGCATGTACCATGCTTGAAATTGCTAATTTAGGCATGTGGGAATCCTTGGGTTGCTGTGCAAGAGGTGTTGTGACCTGATTCAAGTTGGCAGTGCTCTGGATGGGATCCAGGATTCTGCTGGTCTCTTGCTTGGATATTAGCATAATGGAAAAAATTACAACCATCACCTGTTTGGTTTCCTAGCTCTAATATATTTTCAGTGAAAACTTTGGGCTGTATTAATGCTTACATTTGATAAGTGCAGTAATTTTTCTTGATTCAAAGAGCTTTCTTTTTTTCATAATGTAGATCTATAGAATCTGAGAATGTCATGGTCAATGTTATGTGCCACTGGACTGTCTCTCCACCCTGGTGTAGGTTTTAACTTATTGCTTATTCTGAAGCTAATTTGCAGAGCAAATGCTTTCCTTCTGATTAGCGGTTCTTGAACACTATTCTGCCTGGACATCAGGTTTTCAGCTATGCAGTGCTCAAAACACTGTGTTAAAGGGCACTAGCATCTAACCAACCCTCAATAAACAGTGTGATTAGCTCCCAATCAAGCAAAATACTTAAGTATACGCTTAATGTTAAGCATGTGATAGAACAATTGAAGTCAATTTCTCATGTACTCGTAGTTAAGTATATTCCTAAGTGATTTCCTGGATCAACGCCATAATGATTATGTACTTTTCCAGTAACCTCTAATGTGCTCTTTCTTAAATTTCTACTTGGCTGGTCTCTATATTTCTCTTCTGTTATTGCTACAGTAACCTATCTGATAGGTCTCATCTTGTTTGACCCTGCCCCCCCACACACACACTGGACAACTTAACTTTGTGAAAAGAAAACTAAGAAATCTTCTTCCCACTTAAAACAATGGAGGACTTGCCACTGACTTTGAACAGTATTTGCTGAACAGCATGGTATGTGTCCAGCCAAACAACACTAATGCATTAAAGAATTCCATATTACAATTACTGAAAAAAGCACTTGTATTTGCAGCCTTCAATATTTACCCCAATGCCTGCTATAAGTTCCTAGTATTAAAAAAAAAAAAAAAGTTATCTCCTTGATAATTTTTTCAGAGTTTCAGGCTCAATTCCTTACACCATCACCTTACACAAGAGCGATGTTAAAAACTGTATATTCCTAAGCACATTATGAAAGTTTCCAATCCATTTCTCTTTCTCCAAAAAGGGAGCAAGACCTTTCCTGTCAGCTGCTTTGCTACAGAGTCCTACTATGTTATCAGCTCCCAGACTGGCACCCCCAGTTTGTAGGGCATAGAAAGGGTAACAGCTGCAAAATGCAGCAGTGATTGACTGCACAGACAGGGTATGCATCTGTGTGCTGGCTCAGAAGTCAGCTACCTTCAACAGACCAGGTCTAGCTGCTGCCTGGGATTTGGTCTGTCCCAAAGGCAGGCTGGGGTCCATGCTTGGCAGCATGGCAATGCAGAGGGACCAAAGTACCCTGTTGATTGCGCGCAGATTGCAGACAAGCCTCGAGGCTTCGACAGTGTCCAGGGAAAACAGCTGGCTTTGATTTGGCATTGCCTGCCTACCTGCCTGATCTATTTATGGTAGCTCAAGCTGAATAACTTTGTGGCTTTATTTACCAGCAAAGAAAGGCTGCTCCTCCGCTGGCAGCACGCCATTCAGTAACTAGCTCTGCTCCTCTCCTCTGAGATTCGTGGGCTTTGTCTGGGCAGAAAAGTTGTAAAAGGACAACTGCTGCTTAGGGAACATCCAGAAAGAAACTGACCTTCACCGTATCCCTAGCCTGGTGCAGTTGACAAGTTCTTTTTCAGTCCCTGAAGAGACTGCTTCTGTTTGTTTTGCAGGGGAAATGTTACTGTGGTATTTGCTTGCTCTTCCTTTGAATAGGGATAAAGCACTTTAAAACACTAGATCCATTTTGTAAATACTAACAACTTCCTTCTTGCTATTTCTGAGTTTTTTCCTATGAATCAGAAATGTTCATGGTATTTCAAACTACAATCAGAGATGCAAATGCTTCATTGTCGCGTGACACAGGGTAAAAGCTGCTGCATTGCTATTTCAAGTGACTAGCGTTATTTTTAATCAGGAATTTAGAACCTCGATATTTTTGAAAAACCTAAAAAAGGAATTGTATAAAAGTTGTCAGTAGGTGAGTGTTAACTACTTTGTTAAATATATGTAAAACTCCAGAGGAATTTTATTTTTTTAATTCAATTTTAGTCAAGATTTAACATATTACCAAGCGTTATGGTTTAAAAAGCACCTACTAATGTTTAAGACCTTCACACTGTAGGCACTGTTTGCTATTTCTTCTTCCATTTAACTGTTTTGGAAACATTACTGAAATGCTGTTGAACACAGTCAATATTTATGTCATCAAGGAATAAGTTATTATTATGCTTTCATTTCACAGACCGCGGGTGCCCCCTCCAAACATTTACCATGTCTGCTTTGCTATATCAAACTGGTAAGCCCTAGTTAATTCATCAAGGTGGGCTTGAAGCATTGGCTGCATCTCCTCTCGTGGAGAAGGTGTGAGGGTTGCAGTTGACTGTTGCCCAAAGGAGATCGCAGGTGATGAAGCTACTCCTCGGACAGGAGGTGTGGGAACACGATCATCATCTTCTTCAAGCTCATCCTCCATGCCCTGATGTAAGTAGGTCTGAACTGGCAAAGGTGGACACCAACCATCACTGTCATATCTAAAATAAAAACCAAGTAAACTTATTATATATCAAATCTCTTTTCTGCTGTGCAGTAGAGGGTATACAGGATTTCTCCTACAGTTTGAATTCTCCAACACAGTGTAAGCTTTAAAATTCATTGAAAATAGGATCTTAATTGCTTAAATTCTCCTTACTAAGACTGTTTAATTTTTCTCACAATAGCTAAGCAACTTGAAGAACATGTGCAACAAAATATTACTGATCCATTATCACATTTGTTAATAGTGATTAGATAGTGTTACGCCGCAATCAACAACAAAAATGAACTAACTCACTTCCTGGATCATTAACCTGGGAGAATGCAGGAAGATTGACCTAGACAAACAGAAGCATTCTTAAAAGGCAAAGTGTGCTTTGGAACTTATGCAGTTCCTTACTCCCATCCTCCCCTTTGTCTATAAATGTACTATTTGTTTTTATTTTGTAGCTTAAATTTAAAAAGCCACATTTTGCACATAAATTCTGGTCTTTGCACACTGCATATAGGTATCTACTATGGTGTGTAATACATTCATGTTCCAGCAGCACTGACTCTAAGCATATGCTATATCACAGCACCAGCTGATAAGGTACATTAGTACCCATGTTGACAGCTCTGCCAGCACCCCACCTCCTAACCAATCTTTACTGGGACTTACCTAGACAGTGCTACATTTCTGAACACTTTCAACACACCTGCCCAAAGTAAATTAAAACGTTAATCCACACTAGATTATTCTCTCTTCATGTATAACAGATGTTCTGATAGGTTTTTGTGGTTCAATTTTTAGTCTTATACACAAGGTGTAAGAGGTGATGCTACATCTGATCAGGGCTAGAATCAGAACTGGTAATATTCTATTGCCACTTCTTATGCAAGCTTTGTCAGCAATTCAATCCTTTTCTGTCTCTGTCCTCTTCAAAGGATCCTTCAGTTCAGTGTTGTATCACAGTATAACCCCAGGACCCTGTCCTTTAGAGACACCAGCATCACTCAAGATGTATAGGCACTAGTGACTGTGGTCATTCCCTGTTCATTATCTCCCCAGAGTAATTCTGTAATCTGAATACAACTTCAGTTGTGCACAGCTCTGCTGATGATCATAGTGCTCAAATCTGAACACCATCTACTCTTCCCATCTTCAAAACATCCAGTCAGTCTGAAGTCCCTTGAGCATCTGCACACATTTCTTCTTAACTCCCAGTGTATTCCAAAATACCTTGGGGTTAGACAGTTCTTTTCAAAAGGCAACAAGACAACTGAAAGCTCTCACAGCTCCTTCACTGTCAAACAGTCTCACACTCTAAAGGCCATTCCCCAAACCTCATCTAAGTCACTTTATCTTCTTTCCACCTTCAGGGACTGCTGACAAGGTACAACCCTTGTGTCTGCAATGCATTGTGTTACAGAACTAATTTATCAAATTAGGAGTATTTAAAAATACTCCTTTAGTCTCCTTATCTGGAAGGAAGGAATTACCAATTTCCCAGAGAACAATGAATCTCAAGTGTGAAGCTGAGTTACAGAAAGGCTGGGAACACAGAGAGACAGAAAATTTTTCAAAGCCTCTGTTTGAAGAGAACATTTACTTCAAGCAAAACTCAAAGACTTCTAAAATTAACCCAACTACTTTTTCCTTATCCAAAAGTCTGTAGTCTGCATTTAAAAGTACAGATTTGGGATAACTAAAATGACCTGACTTAATAATGCAAAAGTCTGTGGAAGACATATAAGGCCAGTGTTACTTTAAATCATATCTAGATATAACCATCTACAGGTACACAAACATATATTTGTGTACAGAGGTGCAAATAAATGCTGCATGTCAATGCTTGGCATTTATGAGCTTTTGAGTGAATGATCGTTACCATTTTCATAACACAGAGGCTTAAATAAATGTTATATGATACATATTCAACTCCTTAAGAGACAATTAAGATATGACTAGCTCTAATTTGTCTTTCCTTGCAATATTCACTCATTAAATTGCCACCCAAGGGTGAAGGGACCATCCTAACTCACGCTACTAAAAATGTACAGTGCAACAGCTCTATCACTTACGTTTACTCTCGCAACCTCATGCTTTGGTATAGTGGTTTCTTCTTTAAAGGGACAGAGCAGAAAAATACTCCTTAGTGACTTTTCAGTAATGCATAAATGAGCTTTGGATGTGCTCACCTTTTGACCCTACTTGCTCTGAATCCCCAAATGTTCAGCTCGCTAGTAAAAAGATTTCATAGTAAGAAGATTCTGCACAAATACTGTACCTTTACTTAGACTGTTTGAAATGTAAAAGAGCCTAAGCCTGAAGTTCAGGACATTGAGACTCAAGATTTCAGGTACAAGAACCTTTGTCTTCATAATGTCAGATGTCTGAGAAGCCATCAAGTTGCATTTTATGAAAAAAAAGCAAACCAACATCTGCCAGAACAAGCTAACAAACCTAATGGACTACTTAGTAGCTACACCTCATATAACTGATACACTTATTGAAACTTCTGGAACCAGCATTGATCACGCCCATATTCTTTTTGGGTTTCTGAGTAAGTATAACTCGGCGAAAATGCATGCAACCATTTGCAAACATTTCTTATTAAAATCTAAGCATTGTACCTTCACTAGGGATCTCTGATTGTAATTTCATGATAATTAAGTCCCTAACTAAGTTCTGGTTCACAAACATGACTCTCTATGTTTCTAATAATTTTTATTCTGTTTTCAGGACTTGTATTCTACAGTAATCTTTTCCTGTCAAAAAGCTTGGTTCAATATATTGATAGATTTTTTCCTTCAAAATAAAAAATACATGTAATAGATAAGGGGCACATTCTATAACAATTCCATTTTGTTACACACATTTTTGCAACAGAAAAAGCTTCCCTCTCCAGAGGGAAAACCAGAAAAGATTTTTTGATATAAAAGATACTACCTTCTTTACTTTTTCTAAAACCAGAAAATACAGACTATCAAATATATTGACATCCAGCAGTTAATATGCCATTTTAAGATCAAATCAATAGTAATAAATAAAAATAACCAATGATAACAATACTAAAACTGCCTTTACTGGGCCTGATAATGCATATTATTGGTAAAAAAATATAAGTAGATGGCAATGAATAAGTAATAAGCACTTCCTTACTGTCAAGTTTATTGGATAAAACAAAATAAAAGCCTCTGAAAAGGGCAGGAAAGGGAAAATGCTGGATTGGGACCCACTACAGGGAAACAAAAACTTCAAAGACTCTGTGGCATATACAAGAAAAAATTAAGGAAGACAACAAGGAACAAGCACAGAGTTTGCAAAAGACCACAAAATTGGAGAAGGTTTCACAGGAAAGAGCTTGCTAGGGAAACAACACTATAAACAGACTTTTTGCACAGTTTAAAGAGGAATTTAAGACATCCCAAAAGCTACCACATTATATAAAATGGCTGCTTGGATTAACATGTTCACATTTGCTTATATTTGTTGCAGTTCATGAAAAAATGGAGGTGAATGCAAACCTCAGTTCTTCTAGGGAGAAGATGGTAGAGAGAACTAAGAATGTATTTTCTTTTTTAGTCCTTACCTATGATTGCTAGGTGACTTTTTTTTCACTTGTTGCTATTGTGTATTTTCTCTTACAATTTATAAGCCGATGAGCCACTAGTGCTAATTTCTAGTAAGCAAAATTAGGTCTCAAAATTATGTAGTTTATTTTGGATACTCACACCAATGAAGCTCACACTTGAATTCAAAGCTATATGAAGACATGCACAGAAAAATAATTCTCTGTTTAGATGCCAGCTTTCTTATTTTATTGTTCTAAACATTCACCTTTCATATCACATTGTGAGAACTTTAATAGTCTTCAGGTTTTCTGCCTGGAAGTTCATTTTTCAATTGTAATTCAGAATATAATTACATCTGCATGTAATTAATTCTAAAATTAAAACATATTGAACATGTCATACACAGTATACATCAAAGCAAATAAAGAAAAAAAACAAACAGTTTTTAAAAATTGCTTGCTATCTTTTTTTTACCCAATATATCAATATCAAAGGCAACATAAGGAATGCAGTCTATGATTCATTCCATGTTAGCATGTTGAAAACCATGGAAACAAGATCAACCCCTGAATACAGAATAACCATTATTATTGTATACATCCTAAGCAGGTATGAGCACTGTAGATTCATTGAGTTCAGTAAAGTTGGTTGCAAATTACTGTAGCTCAAGACTGATACTATACAAATTTTCTTTGTATTTGGTAATATGCACATTAGAAGGTCTTGTTACAACCACTATTAATGAGATATTACAAAAACACCAGAGAAGAGTAATTCAAAAGATAATCAAAGGAAAAACTAAGTCTGAATTCTTGGGATCCTGGAAAGCTGGGCATTACATTATCCTTAAATAACCAGGGTTGTCTTGGTGACCAACATCATTCCTTCCAGCTAAATAACACATACTTTATGCAACAGAGGAGTCAAGCCCTCTGTCACATGGGATTTCTCTAAAGGTATTTCCATTTACCTTTTATACTATTTCATTGTCCCGAAAGAAAATCCAGGTTATTTACCTTCTAGAGCACAATAATTTTAGTGAAATGGCTGCACATGTGTTTTAAGGAGATAAACTGATAAAGACAAGTATTATATGGTGAAAACATCTTAAAATTATTTTAACTTTTTATAACAGAATACAGAACATAATGAGTATATGCACTTTTTGCCTTGCAATTTAAACAGCACTTACACTTAGTACGGTTATTAATTTTCCCTCATGTTTTCTTTGGAATTCTAACTGTAATACAGCCTGAATGGGCATTCATTTTAAAAGGAACTCCACTGACTTATATAGCTAGTTATTGTTCATTTTAAGAGTTGAAGGACTTGGTATAAACTCAAGTATTAATATTTAATTCCTCTAATTTTCATTATAAAGGTAGTGATAATCAATTTATGCTTACAAAAGAAGTAACACTTGAAATATTTTTATTCAGTAAAGCTATTAAAATAATTTTTAAAACATGTTTCATCCTTAGGAAATATTAATCCGTGTATTTAAAAAGGCAGAAATTTGTCCCTGACAGAACAATGATTCACAAAGGCTCCAACAGAGCTGACCACAGTAAACTATTTTTCCATATACTCTGATTTTCCTCCAGAGTTTGATAACCTGGCATTTCATATAATTTCACTGTATAAAGAGCATTCCATAATAGTTCATTGTGCAGAAAATGTCTCTTTAGTCTCTCATTTAGTGCTTTTTGCATGATTTTCTGTCCTTGAAAACAAGTTCAGGTTATCCAAAAATAAATGTAAGGTTCCAGATACTCAAGAGTTGTTTAAATAATTTTAAAAGGCCTATAAATATCATGCTTTCCTCAGCTGTGAAATTTCTTCTAAAAGCTGATGAGAAGATATTATCCACTGGTTGGTCTTCTAAAATTAATCCAAATTAGTGTGGGGTTTTTTGTTCTGTTGGCTCTAATACTTGTAAACATCAAAGCAGTGAAAATATACAAGGAGCCAGGTTATGTCAAACTTCCTCACTCTGAGTCTCATCATCCACAAGCAGTCCCAATGGAATTCAATTAAGCTAGATGTGAAGTGAGATACTTCTCAGCATGAGTAAGCAGAGAAGCCCTACATGATGATGAAGCAAGGTCACGTTTATTTCCATCTTCAGTCACAATCAAGAGAAGCTATTCAAACATTCCTCCTCCATAGCCTTGAATAAGTTTATAGGATTAGGTGCGCTCTTTTTTAAAAAACAAAACAAAACAGAATAATACTGTCACTTAGTACTTTTGTCACTTTTTTTTAAAAGAAGCCTCATCTCTGCAAATCACAGATTTTTCTTCAAAATAAAAAGAAAAAAAATTACCCTGCTTCTTGCTGATCCACCCCATAGTGTTCCAGCTCTGTGCCTGGAAGTGGCTGCACGGGAGGGGGTGGGAGCGGAACACTGGCCCAGTTTGAACCATTATTTTTCTGGGGCTTGGCAGTATTTTTGTTTTTCTTCTTTTTCCCTCCTTTGCCACCTGCAAATCCAAAAAGAAAATTAAAATGTTAGAGATACACTGTGGGGAAAAAAAAGCTAGCTATTTACATTTCTTTGAAAGAATTCTCATTCCAGATGGCATGCCCCAAAAAAGAAGATGTATTTATATCTCAGCAGAATCAGCATCAATGTACTAATGCTGTTACAAGGTTATAAATAATAATAGAATGGAAAAATATTCTGGATAATTGCTGAAAATCACTTCTTTTAAAACTCCATATATTTGCACCACAGTAGTGCACAACCAAGGAAAGCCATGTTTTGCTGTGTCAGAAATATATTTACTGATTTATTCATGTCTGCTTTATGACTTCTTGAATTCACTGTTAGATAAAAAAGTAACAGACCATAGGAAATCATTTCATATGTCAGAATCCAGTGTGCTTATAACACTGTTTTGCATAATCTCTGTTGAAAACACAAGAGGATACAATCTAAAAAACCTGTCATTAGACTCAGTATCTCTCACCCAGAATGAGAAGTGTAAGTTTTAAAAGAACTGTTGATAGGAATTTACTAAGTTCCATTTTTAAAAACACCAGGAGGCCATCTGCAATGTTTTAGGACTGCCTGTTTCACAGGATTCAAAAATCTTGTGCCACTATGGAGAAGAGGTTCTATTTCTGTTATAAAATTCTAATGGAAGAGGCTAGTAGAAAGGAAGAGAGCAATGCATTTTGCTTAAGCCCTCTTGTCTTCTTGTCGTTGTACCCACTTCTCCAGTGGAGACACTTCCATTTGTGGGAAGGTGATCTTTCAGAGAAAGTTTTGCCCTGACTCCTTTTTCTTGTCAGGAATCCATTAAGAGGAAGAATGGCACAAGATTTCAAATCCCTTGAGTGCTTGAAGATTCATCTGTTTATTGCCATTTTGTTGTGGCTTTCAAACTCTCTTGATTGTTGGGTGGAAGAATGGTTTGTCATATGCTTTTTCAGTGGGGTACCCAGCTGGCAGTCACTCATCCCTTGCCTGTTGCAGAAAGCACAGTCTAATCCATCTTACCCACTGACGGCTCCTGCCTATTTATAAGAATCAGCCAAAAAAACCATGTAAAAAGTTCTCAACAGCAATGAATCAAAAAAGCCACAACAGACTTGTCAGGTAGGGTGACACAGTGTGCACTGGCAGGCACTACTCTCTTTGCCGTGGTTCTTGCTTTAGACATAAAGATATCCAGAAGGAGGTGCAGTTCTAACAATAGAGACAAATATGTACCATGGAAGTTTTTGTCTGAGAGACAGTGGCTTTCTTCTGTTGTCTCCAAACATCAGCTGGGCCAAAATAGGAACAAATAGAGAGGGAAGAAAAAGGTGATTCTGTTTCAGAAGTAGCCAAAACTTCTCTTTTCATCTCCTGTTGTGGCTGCTACAGACAGGCAACAAGTCCAGAAAGGTTTTTAATCAGCCTGGCTGGCAGCACATTGCAAACAAGACTTCGCTTTCCACTACTTAATTCCAGATTAGAGCTCTTCCTTCCTTGTTGTGGAGTATTTATACTAAGTCCAGCCAAGATCCCGCCATTCACTATGTGCAACCTGATCTGATACTCCATCTATTAGGATGCAACACAGGCTCCTTTTGTGGCCTGGCAGAGAGGGAAGCTTTATTGAAAAGGGAAAGAACGTTTTGATCAACAGAAAAGAAACCCCAGTGATGGTGACAATGGAGGAACAAACACAAGAACCTCCTGGAAGGAAAATTAAGCTTGAAAGCACAGGTATGGTGGAAAGCAGAGTTAGAAACAGAGTCATAGAACAGTACAAAGGAAATACATTCATTTTCGTTTGTGGGACATGGAGGAATTTTTGAAAAGTCAGAAGGAGTAGGAGCCAACAAGAACTAAGCAGGAGAGGCTGTTTTGGGAGAAAAGCACATGCATAAGAGAGTGTGTGTGCGTGTGCGCCTGTGTGTGTGTTGCAGGGGGATTTAAAGTAGGAATACTCACAAAAGAGAAATGCAAAGAACTTTGTCTTAAGGATTAGTTGAGGTGGGGAGCAAGACTTTGGAAGTGTAGCATCTTGGTAATCTTAGGAGACTGGTGAAACGGAGGTTGGATGTGTGAGGTGCTGGTATCAAGTCACTTGGATTTGGGGGATTTTGGAGAGAAAGATCAAAGGTAATGAAGCTATTAGAAAGCGCAAAGCAGAGAGCTGAGTAACTGTTCAGATGAAGACATAAAAGAAAGGAAGTCCAAGGTCACAGTAGGGAAATCAGCCTACACTGTACAGTTAGGCAGATTTCTCCTCTGCCCCATGGGCAGAGTTACTCCACTGTCAGACTAGTGGAACTGACAGCTAATACATAATGCCTGATGTGTGTTTTAAAACTGTTGCACCAAAGCCTTGTTTCCCCATAGCAATGATACTTGATGTTTCAATGTCTCCTCACACTGAAATTCAATTATGTTGTTTAAATCTCTAGATGAATCAGGCCCTGGAAAAAGAATTTACCAGTTGGGCTGATGATCATAGCACTGACATAAGCTGGGAGCTGTGCAAAGCACAGCCACAAAATTTCCCTGCCTCACAATGCAGTTGAGTTTTTAGCAATTTTCCATTCCACAGTGGGTTAGGATTTCTGATTATATTCATTTGAGAGAGACAGAAACTTTGTCAGACTAATAAGTAGCACTTATAATACTAACCAACGAAGTGAGAGAACAAGTCCCTGCTCACCCTGATGGGGACTATGTAATCAAAGCTGGTCTCCAAACTCCAATGATGCTCTAATTATAGGGCTATTTGAAGGTCTCTCCCAGTTTCTCTTGTATTACGGAAATAATAAGCCTGAGTTAAAGACAAAATTTGTGGGCAAGGGAAAGCAAAACACTGACTCTGCAGTCTAGTAGTCTCATGCTCATCTGAGCATTGGGGCATCCAGGTGTGAGCTGCTTTGATCACAACAGGAGCGCCCTGGCCATAGAAAGACTGGCTAACCTAAAGTTTTTGTGTGTTGTCAGAAAATTTACTTCAAACTGAGAAACACTACACAAAACTTGTTTTGGTTGAAATATTTGTTCAAAGTCCAGCTTTTGATCAACTGGCATTTTCCAGTGAAAATTCTGTGAAAATTCTTAGGCAGCTGTAGCTGTCAACACATCTAAAGTGTGATAATGCCCTCTGATAACTGGCACATATGTGCCTCAGCATATCAATTTCTGCATTTTCATGCAACTAGAGAAGCAAGCTGATTTTCTAAGCTACTTGCCACTACATCTCACATACAAGGAACAAGAACCTTTCTTGAAGTATCTTATGAACTTAGCTTCCACTTACCTCTCTGTCAATGCCATAAGCCTATTTTTCAGTCTCACTCAAATCAGCTAATACTCCCCAGAGAACACAAGACTTGCAAACACATTTGGCTATTTATGGGCCAATGAATACAGGCTTCTAATCTCAACATTCAGTTTGAATAGTCATTTAAATTGACATAAAGAAGCCATTTCTAGGTTTGATCTGTTACTGTTACAATTGCTCCAACTTGCAGTGGAAATTCAAAAGCCTACAGATACAGTATGAATTTGAAATTTAAGTCCCTTCGGCTCTCTCATATTTTGGTTAAGTGAAATAGCACAACTTTCATTTTAATTGCTGACTGTTCAGTTTTTGTCTTGAAAAAAAAATGACATAGTTATCCACAACATAAGCAACAAGTAAGCAAAATCAAAGAAATCAAGAAAAAGGTGTGTTTGAGTATAATACACAACCACATGTACTACAATCATTTTCATCTAATGAAAATGCACCATGTTTCCAATATAACATGCAGCACACACATGAAATTTACATTCTGTTTGTATGCAGACTTGGCACAATTTTTGAAACCCCAGTCATCTTGCAGGGCCCTACATTTATTTCTGAGCTGCTTCACTGAAAACCAGCATTTAGAAACAGCTCGTGGGAGTAGGGAATCTGTCAACAACTCGACAAAAATATTAATCTCCTCATGAAGTTCAGTGTGGGAAGACCTATAAACTGAAGATTGATGTAGAAATCTATTTGCTCCACGAACTGTGCTGTCAGGGAAAGCATGTGGCAAGGCAAGGTCTGCAATTGTGCCGACAAGTGCTGGTTGGGAGGATTCTCCAATCATCTCCGAAGAGGTTTTTCAAAAGGCATTTTTTTTTTAGTAGAGGCCAATGTGACAGTGTTTGCTGACCTTCCAGTGGGAAGGCACCCTCATACCTACCCGCAAAGTGCAGCTGGGAGATTTTATGCCTCAGTGGCGAGCTGCTCACCAACACCCCTCCGTCCCTCACCCACCCACAGCGGTGGAACCAACCTGAGAGGCTGCCACTCCTTTCGGAGCTGTTGTGGGAGCTGGTGGTGCTGAAATCCTGTGACTGGTTGTGTGGCAATCTATTAGCCAATCCCTCAGCCACGCGGTAGTCAGGGATGTAAAGCAAGGCTAAGGGTTAAAGGGCAAAGGTCACAGTGGCATTGTGTGATTAGTCAACAGCACAGGCACATGCAACACATGCAGTTAGCAAATCAATGGCAGATGTGGTGACGTAGCAAGTTTTAATTTATATATTTTAAAAATGTATACCTACCCTAGCCTAATAGAAGGCAGATGTCTCGGTGATTAGCACAGGACAAAGAGTATTAAAAGCACAGAACAATCTATTTTGTGATTCTGTGAGGTTCAGCATGCATACAAGGTTGGTAAGCATTAGTTACAGTAAATACAAACAGTGTCTCACATACTAAAAAGATTTTTCTACTTCATGCACAGGTGATACAGTATAAAGGCAAGGTCTCTGGAAAATGAGAGCTGTAATTACCATTGTTGCCTTTGCCTTGGTCTGGCAGAGAGTAACCAAATCCCATCAGGTCATTTTTTTGCTGAATTGAGCTTTTCCACTGAGGATCAGGTAAGTCAACAGCCAACTCATGGATGCTGTTGGAATGCAGTATCTGGGTGGTGGCATATGGTGTTGCTTGTGTTATTTGGCTGGAACTGTTGTAACTAGTTTTCGTGGTGAAGTCAATGCTGCTGTAAATGGCTCCATCAGAAAGCATAGTAGCAGTCTTATCTCCTTGCCCTGGCACTGGTGGTAGTACATCTGTGGTGAACATAGGGGAATGAAACAAATCATTGATGCACAGGAAGCCTGAAAGTACCAAGGTTTAAGATGAAAAATAAATGTGTCATTTTGCACGTTTGCATTTCAGCTTAGAAAGGTCCATGAGCCAATGAAGGGAAGATGATGTACAACCATCGCCAAGCTATCAGCATCTGTGACAGGCCTACCACTTGTCCTTCATGTCTGACTGCATAAAACCATCTTTTTTTTATTCCATACCTTCAACTGTGAAAGTGAAGTTTGGAATATTTCTCTATTGAAGAATGTTTTGAATTGTTCACTCTATGTCAGAACCAATGAAACTGTCTGGGCTTCAGGGAAATGGTGAAAGGATTGAATCTACAAATCACACAGGAAACTTTCTTTGCAAATAGGTAGCAAAAGTCTTAAATGGATGCCAAAGCTCTCAAAGTAATTTTTTAAGGGCATCGCCTTGACTTTCTTGAAGTTTTATGCATCAGCTTTCCTAATTTTCTTCTTGACATTAGCTAGTACATTTCCTCTTTTCAACAAAAGAAAAAACTGACAAAACCAAGTTGTTCCTGATATATGAAAGAAAATCTGTTATTCTGAAGGGACTTAAGTGATCAGCCTCTTAAAATGGCAAAGTAGTGTTGATAATGGAGAACTTGTTAAATACTCCAGTACATTTACCTGGAAAACAGCACAGAATATCTGTTGACTTTTCTACATCTTTTGAATCCTGTCACACACTGCAATTTGTACCTTTAGTCAGTTAGATTTGCAGTCTTTTCTTACCAAACATTGCACCGACCTTTGTTGGTGGAGTACTAGATTTAGAAGCTGTGACTACTAAAGTGTGAAGAATCTAATGATGACTGGCATGATGTCCCAAGGAGAACCACAGATTGGCAGATAACCATTTTCCTGCTCTCTCAGAGGTCAATATATGAAATGGTACTATTTTTACAATTTATTTAGACACTGAAAAGTTGACTACATTCTGGAATTTACTTGTTCAAAAAAAAGCATCACTTATATGCCATTCGCTTTATATAGTCAGATGGCAGATATGGATTCCAACTGTCAGATCGTACTTGAGATAATGCACACTCCTATAGTTGAGGATATTCAGATCCCTTCCCAGGTACCACAGACATTTTTATATTCCTTAAACCCCACGGAGAAAAGAGGATTCTTGCACCTAGACCAGGGTTTAAGCTCAGTTCCAGACTCAGACATGGATTTTGTGTAATCTCAGGGAATACAGTTGTTCTTCTCATTGTCTCAAGACTTTTCCAGTAATGAGATATGATACTGTGGCATCCTGCCACTGTTCTGTTTGTTCCTTTTTTTTTTGTGGGATGAACATTTAGACCATAGAACTATTTTTTACTGCATTCATGTGTGCAACAGTGAACATTTAACATGGAGCCTAATAACATCTGCAGTCTCAGGGCAACAACATAATATTAACAGTAAATCCGGCAATGAGAAGTGCTCAGTAAAGAGATGGCAGAAACAGAGAATAAATTTGGGTCTATCAGTATGGTCTGCTTTTGCAGCCAACAATAACAGGGATAGTGGGCACAATCAAGTATTTAAAATGCCTTCATTGTATTAACTTACATCTGAAGATAAATTGTAAGTGAAAAAAAATTACAATGAATGCAAACTATGGGTCATATTTCTAATGTCATTATTGCTATCTATCTACACATATCCAATGTGCTTTCTAGGGGCAGTGCACAATAATAAAAGTATCTATGTGCAAACAGAGCATGAGATGAGAGACAAGTGCAGTCCTATCTCTCTTGCGTTTCATCCACAATATGAAGATTTTTCCTTTCCACAAGTGGATTCAAGTATAATGGATTGAAGTTTAGTAAATAAATTCTGTTGTTGATGTATGAAATGAAGTAAGTCTAGCTCAACCTGTCTGTGTTGGATGTGCAGAGTGCCAGAAGTAACAACTAGCAAAATGCTCATCTCTCAAGTACTCAGACATGTGACTATCTTTTAGAGCATGTTTCTGGCTCTATGCAGTCATTTAAAAATGGAGAACTATACAGTTGCACGCACTTGAAAGGAAAGTTGCCTAACTTACCACCACCAGCTAAGAATTTTCAGTCACTCTGACAAATAAGCTGGGGTTCTCCAGATATTCCGGGTATTTTCAATACAACCACAAATTACTTTTTTTTTTACCTCAGTGAGATGTACATACTAAGCACTCAAAGAGCTATTAAAGTGACATTTTACAAAAGGCCATAATCATCTAGTAAAAATCAAGTGTTATTTTCTTACCAAGTTGTCACAGCGATAAACGCACACTGTACATTTCAGACCAAAGATGAACACACATTTCCCACTGGAACCCTTTCCCCAAAACTCTCCAAAACCCAAATGTTTTGTAACTCTTGAGATAAATGAAGTAGTGCTTAGTGCTTCCTGAGGCAAGCTCTTTCATGCTGCCTTAAGAGACCATTTTGTGGCCTTACGCAACTCCAAACATAACCTATGCTTCCCACTCACAGCCTTGCTCTCAAATGCCAGTCTAGGACATAACATGGGTTTCATTCTTAAAAGCAACATTACTACTACCCGCCTTAGCTTCTGTGTTTCCAGAGTAATTGGCTGTCACCTTACTGTTTTCAAAATTCTTACAGACCTTTTATATTATCACAGACCTTTTAAACAGTAAGAGAGACCCAGGTTCTATCTATACAGTTAATTCATGTTAAAAGACATCTGACTTCTAATCCACTTATAATGCAGAAGCATCCAAACTCAACTGCTGAAACAGATAGGGATAAGTGGTCTCAGAACAGCCAGAATAAAAGTGTGAGCTCAACTGTAAAGATAATGGGTAGAATTAAGTTGCTGAAATTTAAAATGTAACTGTTGCATGTCTTGGACAAATTTGGACCTATGCCTCATCCACACTTAAGCCAGAAGCTTTAAAATATGCTTACAATTTCAGTCATATAGAGCCAAATGCTCAAAGAAAATGTTAATTTTTCTGTATTATGTGAGCTTATGAAAAGATGGAGAAGTAAGGGGTTTATTTTCAAGATATTCACAACAAAGAAGCTGGCAGATATTTGCCATCTAAACATTACAAAAAGTTTTGCTTACTTTATAGTATTTTTGTAAGACAAGAGCTTTACAATGTTTTTATATGGAAAATAAATCTGCAGTGTTTTGTTGTAATTTGAAGCCAAACCACAGGTGAGAAGTTTTACATGGGAATGTATAACTGATGTGAGGAGTGGTTTCCACAAGCAGATTCTGGTACAGCTCAAAACTGAACTCTTTTCACATTTAGTTGTTTGATGATTTTATAGACTTTTTGCATTTGAATGTATTTTTTCTATACAAAGTTGTCTTTATTTTTTTGTACTTATTTATGTCTTTAAAATATTTATACACTCATTTACATTAGAAAGTCTTGTTCTGAACACCACTATACAGAACTAGCTGTGTTATAACATCAAAGAAACCAAGGAAGTTGGTTCACAAATATTCACAAATGTGAATATTACTACGACTTTTAAAAATCCCAGTTATACATCTTGAAAATCCCATTTGAGTAAAATGCTTGAAATAAAATAATCTCTATAAAGATTCATCAACATAATTATAAATTGCTACCTCATCTTCCCAAGGGGCATCCCTGAATTCAAAATGGAAACAAACCCCTAGAAAATTAAAACAGTTCCTTTTCATGTATTCTTTCCTCCGAAAAAAAAAGGAAAGATTCTGAAGATCTTTGAGGCTACCATCACCAATTATGGTTGAGACTGAAAGCAGTCTCTCACCAGGAAGGGGGTGGGTAAGGTGAGAGCAACAATGTTCTTCTGTCCTGCTGAAGGAATATCCTTCCTGCATCCTCCAAATTCTTCTCTGCTCTCATGGACATCCTGTATTCCTGGCTACATTGCCCTGCACACCAGATTGCTCATCTCCACACAAAAGGAAATCATTCTGAGCAACAAATATGTTTGTCTTGAGATGATAAACAGATCTTGTCTCAGCACTGTGGGGTAAATTACAAACTAGACCTACATTTTAAAGAATTCAAAAAAGATAAAGCAAAAAGAACATTTAAAGTCAATTTTAAATCAAATCTTGAATCAAACATAATCGAACTATAATGATAGAAATATTACAGTGTTTATCATAGAGGCTAACTAACAGAAGCCTATTGTATACTTTATGGTGACTTAATAAAATGAAACCTACCTCCACGACCGAAATTGCCAAGATCATTGGGTCCACTAGTGCTGTTGTTTACTGGCAGACTTGTTGCAGGCCAAGAGTCTGCAAGCCAAGGATAACTGGGGTCACTTGCATTCAGCAGACCTGGCCGGCTGAAGCAGAATAAGAAAAAAAGATATACATACAAATATACATAAATATATTCATAATATTAAAATATCTGTGAGACAACTAGTGACTGAAGAAATCATATCCTAACGCTGTAGGTAAGAAACACTTTAGGAGGCTTTAATTTATTTCAAATTAAAATTGCGTAGCCTTTGATGATTTAAAGACCTTGAGCAGTTAATTAAGGTTACATACAAATCAACTTTGTCACTAGAAGTGGGACTAGGCATCCATCGTGATTCTGCCAGACTCCAAATGAACTCTGTTGTCTGTGTGAAACAGGAGTTAGGCAGCACCATCATGGGATCCTACACTAGGGCTGCATGATAAATTACCACCTCAAGGGAGCCATCACTCAAACTGATTGCTCCATATCAGCCATTTCCAGGACTTTAGGCTACTATTTCTTCCTTCCCTTGCATCCCAAATGCATGCCTGTCATCTACAGGCTGGTAACTCTTTCTTTGAGCACTCTTGGATGGTTTAGAGGCAAACAGGTTTGAGTAGGATTAATGGAAAGTCCACAGCAGTCTTTAACTGCCACTACTGCACGGCTTTTATATCCCTGTAATTCCCAGCTTTAAGAGCAGCATTAAACAGTGAGTATGTTGCACGAGAAGGTACACTTGGGCCATGAGGCACCTTGTCTCTCTCATTCTGGGATAAACAGCCACAAATTTAGCAAGGCAGGTGGATTGTTTGTATTTGTATTTAACAGGGAAAACAAATCATTTCCTGCAGACACCTCCTTCCCCCAAACGAAAACCAAAAACCCTCCACAGTTCTGCAGTTTTTCTAGGTTATTAATGCCCTCATGAAGTTGGAGCAACATCTCCAATCATTGTACGTTATAGACCCCCGCCTGATACAATCCTTAAGAGAAACATCGGTTTCTGTGGAAACGGCAATAAGAAGACCCAGCCGCTTTCTTGCCACATCTACTCACTCTCATTAGGCCTAATCTCTTTTTGCTAAAATATTGATTAAATGGGAGATTGGAAGTTATTACCAGGGCCTAATTACAATCTCCATATTGGCAAAGGGAAAATAGATGAGGATGTATGGGCCCGTTATCAGCTTTTATCAATTTCAATTGAGTAGCCAAAGTCGTGGAATCCAGTCCTATCAATCTACAGCCTATTCATCATCCATGAATCATTTATTTCATGATCGATTAAGTGTAATTGTTCACTCACAGCAATTTAGGGGGAGCCAATAAGGAGTCTTAAACAACAGCAACTTCATTTGCTAATGTCTAATTAATGCAATAAACATCCCAGTAACAAATGAACACATTCCTTGTGATATTTACTACTCATTTCTTCCAGGGCATCTGGGAGATATGAAACATCTGGGTTTGATTCCTCCAAAGTGCACAACAGATAGGTCATTAAACCTTGTTGTAAGCTACTTAACTCCTCCTAGCATTGTCAGTCTTCCCAGTGATCAGTTACTACCCAAGTGCATTACCTATAGCATTTTTCAGATTCCTAATTTTAAAAATAAATACAGTGGAAAGGCCTTTATACAAAGAAACATACCTTCCATTGCTCATTAGTCCTCCATCTCCTCTTTGGAAAGTGACTGTGTTTTGGTTGGAAAAACAAAACAAACATATACACACACACACACACACATATAAGACAGGGAAAAATCCATCAGTAATAATTAAAAGTAACAATTCAAACTGCTCAGCGTCTGAGATTGGAGGCCTCTTGTCATCATCACGTAATAAAGAACAGAAATTATAAGAAAAGGATCAAACACATTAGGGTTAAAATTTGTTTAGGATTTCACTGCACATTATTGATGAACATCAATTTGCTCTGTAGCTTGCAAGGCAAACCAGTTGCCTGAGCAAAAGGCCTGAATTTACCACAGGCCCCTTCATATGACTTTGCGTTGCAAGACTGAGCCATGTGATTAAATTGTTTTCTTGGCATGCTTTTGCTTCAGTACATAATGACATTGCACCAGTGAGTTAATAACATCATGTCGTAATGCAGTAATATAATGTCACCACACAAATATGCCATTTCCCAGGACAAATACAAAGAGGTGGCAGCTCTATTAGAGCTGAAGTGGTGAAAAAAGCACACAGCTGAACTGTTTCCAATAGAAGTACAGTATAGGAACCAGCACCCACACATAAATGCATACACACCAGTATGACTGGGAAGAAGAAGTGTTTCCAGTCTTGCTATGGGGCACGTCAAAGACATACTCAGGGGGAGACAATTGTTTTTATGGTTGCATTCATGGGTGTTTGACAAAAAAACAGCCTCTCTCTAATCTATCTTATTAACAGGATTACATTTCAGGCTGATATAGGTAAACCCATATTACTGGTGAGATGCTAATTGACAACATTTGATGCTCTTTTTTGAAGCACTGACAAATATTTTGAATCAAGGCCAACAGACTACTCTGGTTCTCACTGGCAACATCCCATTATTTATTGTCAGGCATAGATAAGGCAGACTATTAAATTATATCAATGTTTTGGCCGCCTGCATCCTTACACAGAGAATCTCTTACACAGAAAATCTGTGGCCAGTTTAATTTTAAACAGGCCTTGGTTTGGAAATACTATTTACCTTATAAGACAGATACTCCCATAATTAAATTATAGCTCCCAAAGTATTTGCAAGATTTTCCAAATATTAGTCCAAACTAGAGTAATTCAAGATTAGGCTTTCTATTATATACCATTCTAATCAGACAAAATTACTACACCCAATAGGAATACTGTGATCATTAAAAAAATCAGCATACATCCACTGGGAAAATACTTCTGATACCTTAAGGAATTCTTGTCACTTTATTAACTCCTAGGATAATTTCCTAGGATAATTCTATGAATTTCACAGTCTACTTTCAGGACAAAACTGGCCCCTCTGGAAGCCCTGCTGGAAGAGTGCTTGGGTAAGGTGATTAATTACCCTTCACTGCAGAACAGACTAATATCAATATCAGAAAATCACTGCAGTCATATGTCACATCAAAATGGTTAATAGCTGAATTTTGAAAGGATGTAATCAAGCCAATTAATGAAAAGAAAATAAAAATGCAAGTATGGGAAGTATTATGTACAAGTCTGCTTTGAAAGACAAGACAAGGTAAAACATTGCAGGCAATTAATTTTAGAGCCAATGCTACTTTTATTCATGTTGTTTCTAACATCATGGTTCTATCAAATGACTGTATCACTTGTTGCTTAAAAATGAATAAGCTGAAGTGCTGTGGATATTATGTGCAAATATGCAAAGAGGTAGGTACCACCTGCCTATGTTGTTCAAAAGTACATTAGATTCTGTTTCCTTTCTCCTGCTTCACTTGAAATTTAATACTCCATTTCTCCAACTTTCTGAATTTGTCAAAGTGACAAAAAATAAGGAAAAAGAGAAATAAAGGTGCATTCAGTAACAACCCTTATAAATAAAGTTTACCGATCTAAGGGAATTCCAGCAAAACATACTTTCTTAAAAATTCTTGGGATTAACGCTCTTGTTTAGACTATCACGTAACAGAAATAATTTTAAAGTAATATTGTCACCACTTGTATACCATGTACAGGTGTGTACGATTTCCGCTATGCATGTCAGACAGAAAAAAAAAATCAATATTTGTGGTCTTCAAAATATTTATATTTCTTGTGTACTTTTATAAAGCAAAGCTAAAATGAGGGAGCTAGTAGGAGATTGCAGTAATGTTTGCCACACATTCTATTTTCCATGTATAGTAAAAACTCCAAGGCGTGCTGTGAGAAACATATCAAGAAGAAATGACTTCAAAACCTCTTCACTAGAGCTGTAATTGCTTCAGATTGGCTGTGGCATATGAGCTTGCTGAGAAGAGACAGGTGTCACAGTATTGACTCTTTTTCTTCTATCTGGTTATTCTGGCGGTAGTATCGGTTTCCTGTTTTTTTTCTACATTAAATAAACTTATACCCTCCGAATATAAACAATGTTTTTAGAAGAAAGGTTCAGCTTAGTTTATTAAAAAAAGAACTTGTCTTGCAGTGACATTGTTTTTGCTGGGGAAGACTGTGCCTGGCTTATGTGATGTGTATGGGAACTGGGAAGGAATACAGGTTCTTTCATTTACCCTCCGCCCTGTATACTAATACACGGATGGTTATAATCTTCATAAGAAAATAAACAAGAAAGTACTTTAGCTACTATACTTGGTGGAAAAGGCTCTGGAATATCAACTAAGATAGCCAAAATTCCTCTTGAAGTGTGGACATGTCATCAGGATTTTATAGAAAAATAAACTTATTCCTGATACCATCCATAAGTGGGCTACCTGAGGCTGGATAGAGAAGGTGCCTTTCTTTTAGCATCAATATTGTGAAAGGAAAGACAGCTAACAACAGAAGATATGGTCAGGCTGCCAACACAAGCGCTATGTTTATAATTCCTGCTGTATATTTTGTCAGCATTTTTGCCTGCAGTTTGATTTCTGCAATTACAAAACAAGTCTAAACGCCTGAATAGAAGCATACTTAATGCAATGCAGGCTTGTAGATGTCACTGTAAAAATAAAACACACAGACAGCTGGCTTTATTCATCCTGTCTCCACTTCAAAAAGAAGCAGAGCAATTTCAAGGGGCAATGTAAGAGGAGGAAGGGAAGGATGCCCCTATCACTGACCCACCCATCTCCCTTGCCTTTTATCACTGAGGAAGCAAAAAAGCTCTTTCAGCACACTCTGCATCTGATATATGTTCTTAGAAAGGCTGAAGACCTGCAGGGATGAGATTGGTTTTCAAAAGAAGATGAAAAAATAACCTCTATATAGAGAGATTTTGAAGGAATTCCCACCAGCTTATATTTCAAGGACTAAAAATGCAGAAATATAATCCAAAGTGCATTTTAAATGCATAAATATTTAAGGAAATTATATACATTTATATGAAGAGTAGCATACGTTAAGGAGCTTTTCACATGCTTTTTATTAAATATACAAGGAGGTAACCAAACCATTTACTAATATTATCTGACAAGGTTAAACTTAATCTTCATGCCTGCTGGAACTGGAAAAATAAGAATGTATAGTGAGTTGACATTCTGAGGCAAGAAAGCTTTAGAAAGCTTTAGAGAGCTTTCTGTATGCCTATCTCTAGTAGGCCACATTTTCCTACTGCAAATGAAAACTTTAATGTTGCCAGCCAAGTCTCATTCCTTTTTCTGATAAGCTGTTCCTCAAATATGACTGTAGATTAATCCTCTTTTAATAAGCATTAACTCAGAATAGATAATCAGTATATAAAAGTTCCATCAAGTCTTCTGTCTACCTTTGGATGATTCTGTCAAATAATTTATCCTTATTTAACAGTTTCAGGAATTGTGTATAAAATGTGTAGCATTCCATAATTCTCTATCTATTTTTAATTTGTTTTTGTTTACTCAGTTTCAGGAAATCTTTAATCCCATGGAGCACTAGTCACTAAATAAGCTTACCTACTCATAAGTGAAAATACTTATTTACCTTTTTTGCATGACTGATGGCCTAGGCACTTGAAAACACCTGAGTATTCAAGTGAGTGGGTACTGGCACAACAATGAGTTTGAGGGCACATGAAAGATAAGCAGATAAAGGAACTGTCTCTTATTTCTACAAATGGATTCCATGCCTTTGTTGTATAAGTCCTTATACCAAAACATGAAAAAATAATTGCAATTTACAGTACAAAATAAACAAATTCTCTTCTGCCACTGTAATATGGGAATGAAACAATTAAGCTATTATACAAATAGTCAGATATCCAGATATCTCTTGTGCCTTCTATCTTTTCTTGTATCATGTAGAAACCCACAGTGCGTGTTTATATCCCAAAAATCTGAGTAAAGGATAACCATAAAAATACAAAAAACACCAGTGCAGCTGTACTTTAGCTCTTATAGAAACTCACAAAACTAAGACTAATCCATCCTTTATAAGACAGAGCAGATGACTGAAAAGGGGTAACATTTGTATTTAGTGTCTCTGTGCCAGATTTGGTCTTGGCTGATAGTATGTCATGGTCCTGAAAATATATACTTCTTGTACAGCTGCAGACAATGACAGTACTACTTACCAGTAGTAATCTAACAAACATAGTTGAATATAGTATTTGTACTACTGATATTACTGAGAATCAATGTCTCATGAGTCATGATGGGAGAAGTGAAAGTGGAGGAACAGTGATGTACAGAATTGTGGCTCAGTAACTACTGGTTTCAGTTCAACCGAAATTAAGTAAAAAGATTTAGCTATTATTTTCAATGTCACTTTATTCATTACCATCTGAGCAATTGATCAGTGCTTATGGAAATGTTCACAAAAACAAAATGCTTAATGAATTTAAATCAATCAATTATTCTTCTCTGAAACAAATATTTATCAATTGCGTGACATTTGTTGTTTGCTTTTCTCCTACGGTGTTACAGCAGTTTCATCATACAGCCAAAATTATACTTCTTAGGAGCCTAATGACAGAATACAAATAACAAATACTCCCAGGAAATGACCCATAGTCTGAAAATTACTTGGAAGAACATTTTAACCAGTAACTATAGCTGTAGAATCTAGACTTTTAAACAACTATTTTTAGTGTTTTAAGTTCTATGCATATGTAAATATGAAGAAAACTGAAGAAAAACAAAGCAAAAAACATGTAGATCAGAAATAACTGAATAAATAGTTTTTTGTTTTGTCTGAAGTAGGGTAAGTATATGAATGTTCCACTAATACATTCAATTATCTTTATTACACAGTCAAATCTGCCCATTCTGCAACTTCCAAAGGAAGAATTTAAAACAGATGTCTGAACAAAAAAGTGTGCACCTTCTAATATCTGAGAATATTAGGATAAATTAATCTTTAGTAAAACTTTATTGACAGCTGTCTCTGGTGAGATTCTGAAAGCTACACATCACTGACTAAATATTTAGATCTGAAATCAAACTGTTTATGAATTATAACTTTGAAGGGAACAACATACATTTGCGAGTGTTATCAAACATCCACAAGCATAGACATGTTTGTCTAAATTATATTACCAATGGCAAATTCAAATATTAGAGAACTACTGATATTTCTTAGGGAGCTCTGGGTATAAAGATAAAAAAACCCATCAACTGTGTTGTTTCATAAGAATATTTTAAAAACATAAATTCTATTTCTTTTGGACTCATCTATGGGATGACTTAGGCTCTCAGTGCCTCCAGAAATTATTATAGGCTAGAAAAAAGAACTATATGCTATTATAGTTCTATCAAGTCCAAGAGTTGTCAAAACTATTTTTTAAGAAAGCCAATTTTGGCAGTGCCTCTGACATATCATAGTTGCTCAGCACATGTGGATCAACTGCACTGAATCATGCACAGTCACTATGGCTCCAGCACAACCCTGTGTCATGCCAATTTATGCCAAAAAGACAATGGAAAAAACTCACCACAGTTACAGACAGCTGAGAGTGGCATGATCATAGGAACCAAATGCAGAGCTGCATTATTTAATTTTGGAAAAATCCAATGTTGTGTCTCAAAGAAAGGCAAGTAAAGCATTTAGGGTAGGATTTTTTGTGCCACGACTTACACTAACTTGAACAAACTTGCCCAGAAGCCAGAGGAGGAATTCCTGATCCCCCAGTGCTTCTCCACAAGGACACTTCTCCCTCACAATGTCACGGGCCCCTGGGGAGACGCCATCACCTTCAATCATCTGACAGTCATCTGCTCTTTCCAGAGAAGCTAAACACTCAAGATGTGGCTGAAGATAAGCAAGAACAAGAAAGTAGCTAGCTGAGCATGAGGACCAGTTCAGCAGTGCAGTAGGAAGACTGGCCCCTATCACATGGATGGCAAAGGGGACAGAAGAAGAGACAACTTTGGTTAATGCAACAGAGGGGCCAAGCTACATGTAAAAAACTTTACTGACTTGTGATGGAAAATGCTGAAATTTATCAGCCTTTTACACTGTAACACCGTGGTATAAATATTTTTTGAGTTTCTGAATCTCGAGTTTAGGTATGAGAGCAGAAGTTAACTATTTGTATTAATTATTACTACTAATTGTATACTCAATTTTTCCTGGCTATCCATATGTTGACTAAGCTGTTTGCAACCTGCTGTTTCAGCCACACTCCATTTATTCTTCATATATCTTTAACAATGGTTACGATAACAGTCTACCACATGCTATGTCTATTAAAGATATGAAAACTAGGATATCAGCTTTGAGTTGGGTAGGCAGAAAAAAAAGCAAATTCTTTAATTTCAGAAACACTGAAAAGGCAATGGGTGCAGAGGTTAATCACTAGATTGCTTGAAGATCTGAACACCTCATGATAAGGCCAACACATATGCAACTAACAGCTAAAGTGGAAGACAGCTCTGTTTCTCCAGTTAGATCTTCAGATATGTTCGAGATACTTTTTTGAGCTCTAAATAAAAATTCATTACAACTAATGCTTGTTTATATTAAGTTAGTTCACGCATCTTGTCCTGCAAATTCCTTTCAGAACTGCTTTATTTTGACTAGTTAGATGAGTAAGAGGTATGAAGAATTATAATGACAGAGACATTAATGGTGGTAGATTTTATGTTCCTCTGGAATTTCTAGGAGAATGAATGCTACATTTTTATGACAGACAGGCAGCAGAAGTATTTCTCCCTGCATTTGATTTTAATTCTGCATATCTCACATGTTCATAAACACTTAGCTAATGTTTGCAGTGATGCGTTGGTGAGGTAAGAGACAGACTAATGGACAGTACCTGCAGGGGTGAAGGTGAAGGACTGAACTGCAAAACAAGAAAGCAAACACATGGTGAGTTACACACCCTGATAATAAGCGCTAATTGCAGGGCACGAGTTTCCTCTGTAATTTACTCAGTTGTGGTTGAATATCACAAGCAGGACATAACAGCTGAGCTTAAAGCACTAACCAGCCAGCAGCCAGTGAGAAATGATGGTTGGAAAGGTGAGCAGCAAACTTTGACAATCACATTTGAAGACTTTTCTGTGTGGACATGCTGTTCTCCAAATCGTAAACAATAGGATGAATTTTGAAGCATGATCTGTTATGAACTTCCCTTACTGAAAGCATACACTATTTCAAAATTTTGATGATGGGAATTCCGTGTCATAATGCAATGTTCACATCACGCTTAGATGCAGCAAACATTATGAGAAGAGATGAGTTGCAGGAGACACACTGTTTATAATGACTACTATAATTATTTACAGCTATGCATTTTAAGGTATAAAAGACTTGGCTCTAAACACCCACCCTCAACATGCCAACTCACATACAGGGCTAATAATTCTACTTTTTAAAAAACAAGTAGTCTTAGCTCGTGTCCAAAGTTTATGTATAGGACTGTTTCCTAAGAGGAATAACAGTACAGCTGTCTCTTAATGTGAAAAATTGGGGGATGTAGACTGATACTTCATATAAGCACACGTGTAGGTGTGTGTGATATATATTAGTTTCTCAATTAACACCACCCTACCTCTCACAGAGTAAATGTGAAAAGAAAAAAACATCTCAGCAAAAAATAGCATATGAACGATACAGGCCATGTGGTAATGCAAGGTGAGGTTCCACAGAAACTGAGTCAGTTCAAAAGCCACTGAAAGGGTCCCTCCTCCCTTTGCTTCCACTGCTTGTCTGATTTCTTCTTGTTTCACTGAGCCAATGAAAACCAAATCCAACATAGAATAGTTTCCTTCTGGTTTAGTGAACCCAGTCAGCACATTGAGGAGTCTGATGATGGCTAACACCAAGGCAAGGAGATATAGGTCCGTTTGGCTGTGAGCAAGGAATGTGTGTCAGTTTTTGGCAAGTTGTTGGAGATGCTCAGTCACTTAGGGAACCTGTGTCCTTGAGTTTGCATGTGATAACTTATAAATAGAAGAGCACTAGTCTAACTGAAGTGTTATGTAATTTCAACACTAAATATGTTGTGCTCTCAACTGTGCAGATCTTGCTCAAAAAGGAAATGTTTTATCTTTTAAAATGTTAATAAGCAGTACAAGAGAACCTACCCCAATATTTGAAGAATAGCTTTTGTGTGTGTATTAAATTAAGCTTCAGAGTGACCCATTTTCTGGTAATTCACTTGGTTTCCTAAAAATCTGTAAGAATCCTGAAGCACAGGATAATAGACGAAACAAACAGGTTGGGGGAGGAAGAAAATATTTTCATTTGGCAAACGTATTTCTTTTTCCAAATGTAGTTTTCAAAAACTAATTTGTAACTGAAGCAACACATTTCATGTAAGGGAGATCCCACTGTGAGGGTATTCTAAGGTGTTCTACCACCAAGAAAAAACATTTTATGGCTTCTGCCATAAGTACATTTTGACCACACTTCTCTGTCTAATACATCACTCTCTTCTTCTCCAGCTATAGGTATGGACTCACTGATGTGACTCCATATGAACAAGTACCTCTTGTTCATTTCCCATGCTCATGGCTTCAAAGACATGGGAATGAAGGAGGAGAAGACCAAATAATCTTTCTAAGCTTCTTGTAAGGATCTAGTTTAATTCACATTTGAGCACATAAATGGAGCTGAACCACTAACAGAGTGCCTTCTGAGCAAGGAGCAAGAGGTACAGTTAATCCTCTTTGTACTTTTTTATGCTAGATGTGCTGGAGATGTAAAAATAAAGACTGTCTGATGATAATGATGAAATGTGGTACTGAGCAATGCATTTAAAGCTTCTCATACACCAGCATTTTCACAGCATACATTTAAAACAAGCACACAATATTCACCCAGGCCACCTTTGGTGTTAAGTTCAACATGATTTTTAAGTAGGTTTAACAGCACCTGTTCTCTTCATGTTAGAAACTGATGAGATAGTAATAAATAGTTACTTTTCTTACCAGCGTAATTGCTGAGTCCCTTCCTCTTCTTTCTGCGCCAGTACAGCCAGATGCTGAAACCCATCAGAATTACCCAACATGCACCACCGATGCCAGCTATAAAGGCAGGCTGTTTGACAACATCAGTGATTTGCTCAGTTATGCTGTTGTTATTTTCAGTGATGACAACTTCGTTACGACCTCCTGCACAAAAGAAATTTGACAGAAGGTTATTACTATGGATTCTGTAATACAAACAGGAACCAAGTGCAAATGAAAATTAAAAACCACCAATAACGCACCTCAAAAGAGATAGCCACAATAGGAGAGTTCTAATGAGTACCAACGTACACCTGAAACCCAACATTTCTACAAAGTAAATGCATAATCCCTTGTAATTTTGAAAATGTATGTTTGAAAAGATAGCTCTATAGCACTCTTCCAAGTAATCTAACATCTGACAGTCCAAAGCCTTTTTTTAAACAATACACGTGTTGTTTTTTTTTTCACATAATTAGACAGAATACAATGATGAGAAAATGTATCATAGGAAACCAATCAAAGAAAAATAAATCAAGCAACCAATAAATACTTTTTAAAAATAAGAAATACAAATATAAAACATGTTACAACGCCAAAAGACAGTTCCTTCTCTTGTCAGCATAACAAAAATTCTTAACTCATTTGCGTTTTTTGCATGCTAGAGTTTCCAAATTTAAAAAAAATAGTAATAAAAATCTTCAACTCTAGCAAAGATACATTTTCCAGCAATTATTTCATGGGGAAAACAATCCATACAAATCCTAAGTGCACCAGCTTTGACACAAAGCAGAAAATCAAATAGTTAACTGTAAACTCTAAACAATCACAGTAACAGATGCTATTTTTTTTCACCTAGAACAGGAATGAAAAATTCTCAACATCAACCTGTAAGAAATAATTATGATGTGGAATACCAACTAAAGAGATATGCATTAAAAATGGTGATACAGGATCTTAAATGGTGTACATTACATTAGAAAGCTGTACATTTCAGTAGATGCTCTCATTGTTTTTTCCCCCTTCTTTCTCTAAAACAGGACTTTTTGAAAAGAAAAAGCTTGGTGTCTGGCTTGAAAAAAAAAGTGTATAAAAAATGTGAATGGAAATTCAGGAAATGCTAAAGGATACAGTTCTAGGGCCAGCACTTTTCTACTTCAAACCTTCCCTTGTCAAAAATGGTTAGTTTTAAAATCAGAAAATGCAGAACATATTCTTCTGCCAAAAGTTTAATATAAACTGCCCACATCTGCAGTTTTGAAATTAGTGAAAGGATCACCCACCATTTCTGGTAAAAACATTTATATAGCTCAGTTCTTGAAACATTTGTGCAGTATTACCATATGCCTGTATGCATGCTGAACAGCTGAAAGAGTAGCTACTCTGCTGAAACAAAAAAGATGCAAATTCTATGATTCTCATTTGTGAGAGTCTATTGCACACGCAGAAAAGTAGTAGAATATGGCAACAAAACATCGAAATGGTCATTTCAATGTCATTCAGAAAATTATTAAAAGTACTGCAACATTATGCCTTGCTGTGAAAATGCACATATTCCAGCAACAGTTAAATTTACCACTCACTTCTTTGAACAGAACAGTCCCTGTGTCAGCACACCCGTCTTCAGCCTAAAGCAAACAAACAAGGTCGTTGGCTAAAGCAGATGTGAGAAGTTTGACACTTCCCATTGTATTTCCATGGACACCTATTTGCAGGAGACTCAGAGTTTACACCAGTCAAGCTGTGACGGAGGCTCCCTCGTAGAGAACCGGTGGGGCTGAGCATGCCTTCCATGCCCCAGCCTGGTCCCTGCCCCAGGGAGTGGCTCTGCCCCAGCACTGCCCTAGCTGAGACGCAGCTTCAGGCCCCAAGTTGTGTTCAGAGCCGGACTGAGTTGCTCGAGAAGAAATGTGATCCACTGCATTACGTTGCTGTCACACTGTTAATGATCTCGGTGATTTCATTAAGCTTTCTCTCTTTCAGCACCATGTCAATATTTAGTAATGATGACCGTCTGCTCTTGCAAACAGAGTGTTCAAACTGTGCTAGAGCTTGGCTCGCTTTCAGTAGTTCTGTGCAAGAAGCAAAACAGGCTTCCCATGAAACCAAATAGGTCCCACAGAAGGATGCTGACAGACTACACCTGCTAATGTGTAAAAAAGCAACACACCAGTACTGGTATCATGTGCCAGTCTATACTGGCCGTGCTGGTAAGCTTTACTAATGTCAGGGCCTGGTAGCTGCAGCTGTCCTTTCCCATACTTTCCTATTTTGTCTTGCCATTGCCAAAGGCCCGATGGTTTCCAGTCCTGATGCAGGAAGCAAGAATAAAACTCAGTGAGCATCTGTGACAAGCAAAAGAAGGGAGGCAGCAGTGGCTACTTCATTGGATTTTTCCCCTTTTTTATACTCATGGAACCAATCTATAGGCGCACCCCAGTGCTGAAAGTAAAACTAATAGAAAGAGGCACTCTACGGCATGCTCTTCCAGGCACACAATTGATTTTCTAGTAGAAATCAGCATGGGAGTTGATGTTGCTCTAATTGCCATTAACTTTCAGTTAATTTCTGTGCCCTCTGGAGGAGAGGTAAACACAGCAGGATGGTGAGGAAACAGGTAATGTCGGTGCTGCTTCAGAGGCAGCCATGCTGCCATGGAGAGGAATGGGTAGGGAAGTGCTTCACAGATGCCAGCTTTGGGAGTGGATGCTCCTGGACTCAAGGAAAGAACAACCGCTTCCTGCTAAAGCCTCTGAAAAGTCGGAGGATCCCATTTTCGTCTCTAAGGTCAGAAGACATTATTTTGAGAATGGAAGGTGCGAGAGCAAACTGCAGAGAGCCTGGAGAGAGCTTTCAGTGGAGTTTATATGCTCCCCTTCTCTTCTAGGGGAAGGTGTAATCTGTCTCCAAATCTTCTAAAGTTTGCAGTTTGCTTACCCTTCAGTGCCTAGCAATTACAACAGCAAAAGTAATAATCCATTTAAATGTCAAAATAGCATATCTTCATGAATTTGATGACTGAAAAATAAAGGGATACAGATAGATGTTATCCACTGATGTTTGATAAAATTAATATAATTATTGGAGTTTGGGGAAACAAACAGCATTAATTTTGTATTTCTTCATATAATATTTAAGCAGAAGTAATAAATATGTCATCCAAGGTACCAGTGTACTATTTCATATACTGCAGGTGTTTCTATAACAATGCTGTCAGTTCAACTAATTAGAACATAGACAAGGGAAGTGTGCGACCTGTAACGCTCCATTGTTCCTGAAGACAAAAACATAATGAAATATAATGTCTTCCTCCCATTGGAGAGTAATGAAGAACAAAACTAATTTGTTGGACCAAAAATTAATTAGACACATCAGATTCAATTGTACCTATTACTGTGAAAGTTTGCAGCTGTTCCTCATATTATTATGCCAATGACGGAACATAAGAGTGAACAGGCCAACTGATAAACAGAAATAATAGCTATACCATTAACCAACAGTACCATTATCTCCAATTTTATTTCTCATTTTCCAAGTAAAATTTTTTAGCATGTCAGTCATAAGAATGTTATTCTTGATTCGCTTTGAGTCTTCCATAAATTTTTCAATGTCCTGCTTTAAGCACGAGCACAGGATTCTGTAACAGTGACACAATTTCTAACTAAAGCGGTAATATACTTCCTACTGCTCCATATACTCCTGTTTTCACTTCCTGGATTGTCATGGGCCTGTTACCTAGAATTTCTCTGGGAAGTCAGTAGTTGATTATCCACCATGACAATCAGTTATTTTCAGGAAAAAAAACATACTTAGAAGAACATATCCTATATTTAAGAATAACATCTTTCTTTTTATACACTGGACTGTATTTCATAACAATGAGAGTCGTCCTGTTTAGCAACATGGCTTAAATCTCTGCATCAGTGACCCGCTCTCTCCATAATTCAGCATTTCTGTAGTTGTTCATTCTGTTTCCAAGCTGTTAAACAGTATAGCGAAGCACCAGGCCACACAGGACTTCCATTATAATACAGTCACTCAATAATGTTTCCCCATTCATGATGTTTTAAGTTTTATTCATTAGCTCATTTTTAATACATGTATTTATTATTTTTTAAAATTTACCTAAAAAGTGTATTTTCTCATGTTCCTAATTCTCTGTCAAACATTGCATGGTACTGACTCAAATTTTCCAGAACTGGTATCACTTAAACACTGTTCCCTTAATCAAGCAAATTTATAGTCTGAGAAATAACTGCCAGCAATTCATACGCAATAGAAAAATGGGACCTAAAGAAAAGGGAGACACAGACCATGCAAGTAATAAACTACATCCAACTTCGGGCTCCAAAAAGGGAAAATAGAAATGAGAACAGAAACACAACCCACACAGAAAAGACTCTCCTTCACTTTTCATGCCAAGGTCACTTAAAATCCAAAGATGCCACCAGACCAACTTGTTGAAATAGACATTCTGGGATCATTTAAAGAACAAATAAATATGACTGTAAGCTTAATGATGCAAAATTAAGTCTCTAAATACCAAACAGCTTTTTTCTTTCTTTCATACTTGACTTGCATCCTAACATCCCTTTCCTCCTTCCAGTAACGATACAGATCTCTCCGCATTTAACTTTTGATTATACTAGTTAGTTTTTGTAAGGAAAAAGTCAGGATGAAGGGCTGTATCCAGATGTGGGGCTGAGCATTCTGGGAATCATCCAGCAAAGCACTCTAGTGCTAGTTTAACTAAAAACACATTAAGTAGCACAAGGCTACTCACATGCTTAAAATGCAACACACTCAAGTGTTTTGCTGGAGTAAGCTCAGTGTGTTTAATGCCTAGCTAGATGGATTCCCTAGTGAAATAAGAACTCCTGTTCAAAGCTGTCCCGGGTTACTCTAGTATAGGGTTAATTTTCACAAGAAGCTGGGAGGGGCCACAGCCAGGACAGATGAACTGAACCAGTGAATGAGATACTCTATATCATACTGATGTCATGCCCACTATATATGGGGGGAGCTAGCTGGGGAAAGGTGCATAATTTGAGGGAGCTGCAGCCAGGGCCAGGGCGAGTGGCACCCAGGGCAGTGAGAAGTCATGTTGTATATCACTCATCTTATATATTATTTCATGACTATTATTGTTATTACTGTTGTTTCTTTTTTCTTTGTGTTGTTTTATTAGACTGTCCTTATCTCAACCCACGGGATTTTACCTTTTTCTCCCAATCCTCCTATATATCCCACCATCAGGGTAGGAGTGAGCGAGCAGCTGCATGGTGCTTAGCTGCTTTCTGGGATTAAACCATGACAAAAGCGAATGCAATAACAGACTAGTCTTATACCGTCAGTTATTTACAAAGAGGTTCAAAAGCCTATTAGATGACAAGTTTCTTGCCTTTTCAAAAATAAATTCCTCGCTTTCAGTTCTAGAATACTTTTCCCCCCTCTTTTCTTTGGTGTTTCTGTGGCTGCCTTTTTCTAAAACCTTCACCTCCACTCTTATATTGCCTTCTCCAGTGACAATATATTCAAAGTTAATATATCCCAATTTCTGTTTTGATGCACAGGGTACCTGAATATCATTAAACATTTAAGCCGTCCTTAGAGGATGGCCTTTTCTAAAGGTCGATACAGAATAGTCCATGTTTCCAATATGGTGTTGACATAATTTTCTAGAAAGAAAATATTTAACAACAACAAAAGACCCACAAATACACAAACAAAAGCCCATTTAAGTAATAATTAAACTAGATCATGCACATAAAAGCAACAAAATTCCTGTATTACACACTCAAAAGAAGTGCTGCTCTGCACAGCTCAACTCAGTTTTGCTAAATACATTTACTTCTATTCTTACCCTTTCCATATTGCTCCTGCCTTTATATTTTATACTTGAGAAGAATTTCAGAAGGAACAGATTCTGTGTTTCCCTCAGGTCAGGAAATTAATTCAGCATGGAAACCACTACTAAGAAACAGTCATTTCAAACGCAGGGATGATAATACTACCTTTGCTCTCTATTTGGACTAGAGGCCACTTATTCTTTGGCAAAGGAAGCTTGTCTGCTTCAGATACTTGAGAAATACTGACTACAAACATTCAGAAAACCAACTGTAAATAGTGCTTTAGGCACCAACAGTATGAGTAAGGCAGTATTACAGTCATCTAAACAGGAGGAAACGGGAGCTCGAGCTGTTAGTTCCATAAATCTGTCAACCTGCAGAAGTGGCAAATTCATTTAAAAAATATTAAATCAGTTTCACTAGATTATCTGCATTTTCTCATGTGTCCTGGGAATGTATTTCCTTCCATTGGCTATGAGAACTCTGCACAAAGAAAAGACACAACATCAACAGGCAGTGAGACGTTAAAAGCTAACTAGCTCTATTCAAATCTTGTCTTTTGCTCCATGGATTTTCATGCTTCCAGAAGTGATTTATGAAAGCATTTCTGAAAGTGGAAACAGGCAAAACAGAACAACAAAACAGACAATCACTTACCAATTATTATGGGTTGTGGCTCACTTTTTACTCCCACACCTGCACTGGTGCTTGCAGCAACTTCCACACGGTACTGAATACCTGGATATAGGCCACCTATTACTACAGACCGAATGGCTGCATCTACTGTTTTGTTGATATGAAATCGGGTCTCATTACCTAGGCACCAGATCTGGGACAAAAGTTGATGTGTTAAAAAATACAAAATTCTTCATACTCATTAAAAACTGTGCATAGATATGACATATCGAGGTATTGCATGCCAGTCACTTATTTTGGACTTCTTAATAACTTCTTAACATCCAGGAGTAGCTGGAATTGAGATGATTTAGCTCAGCAAGCTATCCCAGATTAGCATAGGACCAAGCCAGCCACAAAGACTGCTTGCAAAGAACTCTTTGGACTCTGGCTGTCCATGGAGTGCAAATTCTGTGGTTACACTTCTTAGAAGTACAGACTAGAATCCTCCAAGTAAAAAAGAGGGGTTATACATTAACTGAAATCTTGCTCAGTAATACGATTACCACCAAAGCTTTCCTAAAAACCTTCCACAGTTTTTTTTCATTCTTAATTTCCCACTGAATACCAAAAGGACACAAAATAACACAAGCAAAGTATTTCCTAAAGCACTAAAGAAGAAAGAATTTTCAAAATTCTTTTCAACTTCTTTTCACTGCACAACAGGAATATGTGAACTTTCTGAAATGGAGTAAGTACAAACTCATTTTTTACTGCTGCTTTTGTGATTACTTAAATTGTTCAGGAATCCAGATATCAGTTCCTGATTCAATTACTCTCTAATTAAACACAAAAAACCACTCTATAATCTCAATTGGCATTTTGCGATGAGAATGGTCTATGATTTCAGAGTGTGATGTCTCTCGCATTTTTCCATAGGCTTTTCCTAAGAAGTTTCAAAACTAAGACCTTTTAGGGATTCTTCTTCAGTGACTGTTATCTGCATGTACTGCTTCTGTATTATTAAAGAATGCATTTATTACCACTCAAGGAAATCAATGGACAAAGATTACATCATTACGATACGTAGAATACATAATTATAATGGCAGAAGAAAGCACTGTTGGTGGAACCACTATCTGCAACCAACTGATGTGTCTGAGCAACAGCAATGCTCTCTTTACCATTATTTTTGACCCTGTTCAGTGTTTTATCATGCCTTTTATTTCTTCTGTGAAACACTGAGGAAGATTTGGAGGGCAAAAGACACCCTTGTTCTCCTAAGTTCAAGTAGATCTTGTTTGCAGACCAGAATGCATCAAGGTGAGAAAACATTGCATTAATACTTTCACTCCTTGTCTGTGCTGGTCTTAGGTTACAGCAGCTATGAGGTACCCCTAATTAAAGGCATTTAATTTATAAACAAATTTACATGCACTCTGATGCTTGAAATGGAATCAACGTATCTACATTCGTCAGAAAATGTACTGTGAAACCTCAGCAGTCATTTTATACTCAAGGAAGTATTAGACTCCTTGCACTACACTCACTGTAGCCAGCTCACTATCAGGCAGCCATCTAATCTAACACAGAAGAGATGTTAATAGGTAGTGACCCCAGCTCTTTTTATAAACAGCCTAGAGGTCTGAGCACCCACCTGGAACATAGCTTTTATTAACCAGCAGCCCACTTTGTTTCATATCTACATATTTTGGGGTTTAGGAGTGTGCTTTACTTATTTGCCTATAAGCCCTTGATGGTTACTATTGACTCATACTGGAGTCAGTATCAAGATTAATTAAGCCAAAAGATAATTATTAATTTATATGAAAAAGAGATCAATAAAATACTGGGATTAATAAATCTTGATATTGACTAAAAGCAAAACAAAAGAAGTGCTATGCTAAACATAAATATTGTGAGCATTTACTGCATCCCTCTGACCAAGCAATAAGCTGGAAGAGGTTGAACCATTAGTTGATTTAAACATCAGACACTTTCTCCCTTCTTGATGCTGTGTCCCCTCAAGATACCACATGGAAAAAAAAATTACATCTTTCTATGTGGAAACAAGCTGCATCCACTACTTTCACCCTTTGTGGGACTGTCAAGAAATCTGCCCTGCTCTATATCAATTAAAATTTCACGCTAGGTATACACGACAGCCACAGCAGAGTTATTTAACAAACAGTGTGTTCCTTGGTCACAAGCCTGTAACAATGCTGAATCCTGCCCAATCATTTTCTCCAAGTCCCCCACCTTCAACAACACACTGTATATAGTTTCACTGTGTTGTGAAAATATACTCGTACAAAAGTGAGTTTAGAGGGGAATTGCAGACTACAATAAAACTTAAGGTGATACATGAGGAGCGGATACTTTGAGCCATCAGAGCAACAAAGGAGAAAATACAGCCACTGTAGAGAACTCTCATATAACAAATTCTGGATATAGCAGTGGTGTTCAACCTGTTCCTCAGAGCAGACAACCTAGCAATTTAAGCTGTGAATCTTGACAGAGATAGTACTCGGAAGAAGTCTTGTATTTTCTCAGAGCCACAGTCCTTGACTTTGACCTTGAAGTGTTAGGATTAGCATTTTTGCACGGAAAAGAAGTATCTTTCCTGCTAGCTTTTCTACCACATTGAAGGCACTCTAAGACAAGGACTTCACCACCTATCTTGAGGGAGCAGAAGCCAGTAACAAACAAAAAAAGCCCTTCTTCTCTTTCCTCAGCAGGGAAAAGCAATAAAGAGAAGCACTGTAAATGAGCTGGCAATTACAGCTCTCTTCTAGATCTAGCTTGTGGTATTTTTGCTTTTAATATAACAGCAGTACTGCTTAAACTTTTTTTTTTTCCAAATCCATAAACAGTAATTCCTCTTTCTCTATATAATTATATAGGCAGCTGTAAATGCTGTCAGAATCTAAATCCATAAACAGCAGTATTGTTCTGTAATTCAAGCAGGCTGTTTCCTTAAATACACAACCCTACCATTAGACATTGTTTCTACCTTATACTCCTGGATGACTCCATTTTGGTGATCTGGAGGGGGAGGATCCCAGGAGATGCTGATGCTTGTGCTGTTGTGATTTCCAACCGTCAGTACAGTAACAGACTGAGGAGGGGCACTTGGAGCTACACCAAAGGGGGGAACAAACAGAAACAAGACATTAATCCATTTGCTAGAGCATGAATTTTGCTGAAACAGTGTAAGAGCAAGCAGACAGCATACAAAGTTCACAATCCCTGTAGGGCTAGGTATGCACAATTTGTTAGGCTCTGACAATTTTGAAAAATGCCTTCCTGAAGAGAAGCATAGCACTGAATGACAACGTGGAATTTGTGGCAATGGAAAATCAATACAAATCACTCCTCATTTATTTATATTTAGCATTTCTTAAGTTTGCATTGGAATTATCCTCATGCTTGCATTTGTTTTCCATAATATGTATGGATAGCTATGGATATATCAACTGTCACAATGTCAGGCTGCTTCACTTAGGATGAAAAGTGTTTTAACTCCTCTTTCCCCACATGGTCTAATAATAATGTGAGCAGCAGATGTTTAAGGGTCTTTTCTTGTTGCCTATTTGTTCTCCAGGAAGACATTAATAGGTTTAAATATAAAACTTTCCAACTCCTAGGTGGAAAAGGGCCAAAGTGTTCAGGGCTTTACATTAAATGTCAGTGAACAGGGGAGGTGCTAAGTTAGGTCAGATATATACTTATGTCCTCTTTTCCCTAGGCAAATTTCTTTATCTTCAGAGTCTTGTTCTGTTCAACCATTCACAGCTATTTGGCTGGTCACCACATATCAAGGCCATATCTACAAGACAATTGCTTGCCAGCCCTGCTATGTTGTTCATAAGTGTGAAAAAAAATAATCATAGCTGTTAGTGATCAGAGCTATGCTGGCAAAGCCCTTGTTGTAGCTACACCAGCAGGGGTGTTTTCGTTGGCTCAGGACAGGTTTGGAACATGGTGTGGCAGCTCTGCTATGAATAGTCCCCTCTGTAAGCATCTGCTGCATCTCCACGCGGGGGCTCTCCCACCATAGCTATAGCTGCTACAGCAGAGGGCTTGTGGCATGTGTCCCTCCCCAGCCACTTAAAACTTCTTGTACACCCCCAACCCTTACTTCTAGACAAGTGTTGAAACTCCATCACAGTGGCAAGCTAAGTCACCAAAGTCGAGTGTGTTATATTAAGGTATAGCCCTTGGGGGAAAAAAAAATGGTAACAACTGCACTTCACTGGTTCTAGGATCCATCTAGTCCTTTTATCCCAGTTCATGAATCCAGTCTTCAACAAAAGTAGTAGAAAGAGGACAGGAAAGTCTGAACTAATACAGCAAGCATAGTGCTACCTCTCCAGGACAATTTTCCAATTCACAGAAGCCTGTTACTTGGACATTTTTGGTCTTTGTGTTTAATAACTTCTTATGGAACTTTTCTTCAACATATTTGTCACTGCCTTTAATATGATCTTAAAACATTTATTATTAAATATGGAAGCTGATTTTGAAGACTTATAGCAGACCTTGTAGCAGAATCTAAAATATTTATCACTCTCCCCACCCCAATTTCAAATCTAGATGGCCTCCTGCTTTTGGGCATCTCACAAAGTGTGTCACAGCTCTCTGACTCCAGTCCCCTTGTCTTGAGTATTCCTATCCAGAGAGGACTCCTTCACTGTTAAGCCCTATGGCAAAAGGGCTTTAGTCTTACCTTTAACGGATATTCCTGGCTGCACAAACATCTTTAGACCACACTTCTCAGAAAAGCAAAGAACCACTGGCATCTGTGTGTTAGTCTGGCAGGTCTAACACAGCGAAACAGAGCCACAGATATCAGGAGTATTCAAGCCTCCTGAGTCAATTCAGATTTCCTTATTGCTCCCTGTGGCCTCTTTGAGACTGGCTATGTTCCCACTTTGCATGCTCCTCAGAATTTGACCTGGCACAGGCTCAAGGAGCTGAGCTCAAATCCTTACCCTGATAACTCTGAGGAGTTGGAGTAGCCTGTTTCAGGAATCACACAACTTAAAGTGAGGGTATCAGAGGTGGGGACAAGGGAGCATACAAGATTACACTAGAAAATAATATTTTAGAGGAAAAATGACACATGTATTCCTGTCCTATGAGGCTGTACATTTTGGCAACCGCATTTTCAGATACTGGTTCAGCTGCAAAGCAAATAGTGCTTGGTATAGTCCATGTGACCTTGAATGATGCAGAGAAACAGTGTACTGGAGGGGAGAAATTGAGCTGTATTGTACACAATTTGACTCTTAGTCCGCTCAAGTGAAGCATGGAAAGGTGGCCTTGGGCTACTCCTTGAAACTGTGCAAAACATAAAACTGGTGAAGTTAATAGTTGCATTGTATATTTAAGGGCAAGTAAAATAATTTGCCACACAGTAAAAAATTTTGCATTTTAAATGTCTTCAAGTTATTCAATAACAACAAAACCATGAATAAATGTATGTGTGTGATATTCATTAGAACAATATTTCACAGGAAAATAATAATAATAAAATTGGCAAAGCTTAATACTGTATAACTAATTTTTTATTTTAACTACAATGGAACAACTTGCTGAAACGTATTTACTTTCATTTGCAAACACAGAGGACATTCAGAAATAAAATTTCTTATATACACATATCTGGAAACAGAGAGAGAGGAGAGTAAATGCTAAAGAAATGTAAAATGAATACCGTACTCTAACATTTAAAGAAAGAAAAACTGCATTCACCTATGCATTTAAACTGCTTGAATATTCTAGTTAATATTCTACTAGGGTGTTTTGGGGTTTTTTTGGAGGATATATGGTAAGTTTGAAGCGAAATTAAAATTGCAGGTGATGAATGCCGCTGAAAGTATCATTTGAAGAGCTGCACTAAGGCAAGAAGGAATTGACAGACAGCAACTGATAAAAACTAAGACTTCCATTACTGACTGTCATATTTTTGTGGTTACACACAATATGCAGAATAAATACTACTCCACAAAGTTATTCCAAAACAGATTTAAAACAGTGGAAAAAAATGAAAAAAGAAAAAAATCACCTATCTTTAGAGCAAGTGTGGAAGAAATAGTGAAAATCATAAAATAAAATATTTTATTTAGCTTCTTTTCATATGTGTATACACATATATACATACAGCAGTTCTGCTTCCTTTCCCTGATAGTATCACTCTGTAAGCTGGCAACATGATATAAATTAAGCCACTCATCTGACACTGGTGCAGTTATTAAATAGATCACATTGAAAAATAACATTTTTAAAACCGTTTTCTCATTTCACTTGCTGCTGGCTTCTGGAGAACACCTTGCCTGCTTCTTGACAGGTCAATTATTCCAGTGCTCAGCTTCTTCTTACAGATATGAAAGAACCCAAATCGCTGCTCATCTTTTCCAGATGCAGCCAAACAGAATTCCATTTGTTACCTTCACAAGGCCAAAGAGGCAGAAGATGGATGGATACTGAACAGTGACAAATGTCTGATATAGAGGAAAAGTCTAACTGCAGTAAAATTGATTTTTCAGGTAGGCCTCAGAAGTAACATTGCATGTAAAATTCAATCCAGCATAAAGCTGCCACTACCTTTTGGTTGTATTTTGCCTTTAGCAGGGCTATTTGCTTTGATGTCACAAAAAACTTCCAATGTGTGTATCACTCTTCCAAATGATTTTCTAAAAATAGTCTAGCTGACATTTTTCAAAAGTCAAGTCTAAAAAAGCTCATTTTCAAAATGGAATCACAGGCAACACAGTAAGTGGAATAACCTTAAATAGACTGCCATCTTTCTTCATTGGATGAGAAGTAAACTACTGTCATTAAACGTTTAGTTGATGTTATTTTCGAAATACACGAACACCAATATAACTACAAAGATAATGTGAGGAATTAAAGGGAATATCTGTAGAACTGCATCTACTGAATGTCTTAATTTTCTCATGGAAATCCTTGACTCTATCACCCAAGCAAGAGCAAGAACAATTTACAGGGGCTGATATATGTCTGGTGCTAATATGTGTTATAGGCTGATGGTTTTTTGAGAGAGATACTTGTAAATAGACTCCTTGAAGGTTATACTAAACTACAAAGTGGATCCTAGGCTGTGAGTTATACATATCTGTAAGGAACAAAAGTTTTCTAGATCTTTGCCATGTTGAAAGTTATTCCCCATGAACAAAGTGGCCTTTAAAGAAGGAAATTACCTGACAGGCTCTGCTGGAAGCTGAGATTTATAAAAGAAAATGTCATCTCTCAAGTACTTTATAGAAACAGACAGGAGGTACAAAATCTTCTCTTTTTTTCAGTAGTTCTCAATTTACTTTTTGCATGGGGTAGTTAGATGAAGTAAACAAGCAAAATAAACTAAAAATGGACAAGAAGAATATCTGCTAATGAGGGGACAAAACCCTTCATTTTAACTTTAGAAAAGCAGTTTGACCTCTAGAAACTTTGTTTTCAATTTTCTTTTTCTTTTTCTTTTTTTAAAGCCATGTTCAGACTGTTGCAAAAATATTCTTTACCAACTGACTTAGGCTTTATATTCTGAACCAAGAAATGGGAACCATAAAGTCCTAAATTTTAAATCAGACTTGAACAATGTCTTCCTACATGCTCTCCTATGTGTTTGCAGGACATGAATTTCCTCATCTATAAAGTGCAATTGGCAACCAAGTGAAACCAAAGGAAAGTGAGTAATAAGTGAGTCCATTCTAGAATTAAAAAGTACTTGGCAATCAGCACTAAATTAAACCTCAGGAGACTATTGTAAATGATTAAGATGCATCTTCAATAGGAAGGAAAAATTGTACTCAAAACCCATTGAAACCATATGAGCATTTTGAAGTTTCACCAATGTGTCTTTCACTTGCTTTGAAAGAAATCAATGAAATAGAGAAGATGAACTCTCTGTTATAGTTATGACCACCCTTCTACTTTTACAGGAGAGATTCTCCAGGCAAAGGTTGCATTAGATAGGTAGAAAGATAGGGGTTTTGTACATTTCTAGGAGAAAAAGATAAGAATTCCTTATATCTCATCTCACTCCCTTTATTTTTCCATTAAAAAACAGTCCTGGAATGCATATGTTTTAGCAAAACTATATACCACATTACATGCTATAGATATAAACACTTGTGCATTTCAGTAGCGTAAACTTTTCTACATCTGCATCCTGCATGTTTCACAGAGACTTGAAAGGTACTTAAGGAAATATTCTGAAGGACTAAAAGGGCAGTTCCATGAATGGTATGCTACCAGAAACAATAAAGTGCCATGCCCTTGAGATTGGAGTTCCTTCAGACCAGTAAAATATCTGTCCTTCAGTAGTGCCCATTTCCCAACCAAACTGTTCATCTACATTATTACCCATTCAGAAAGATGTGCTTAATATCAAACACTCATCTCTAAAAGGTTTCATTTATTAGTTCTATTTTCAAAGTGCAGACCGAAGTCTTTTATTGCAGGAGCACTGGTTATACAAGAACGGCTGCAGTGCACACTTTTCTACATACCCAAATCCACTTGTGCATTAGAAGGGCATATCAGTCAGAATAATATAGGAGCAGACCAGTGCTTTCTCATGGAATACTTACAGCACAAACCCGAATATTACACTGCATAATAATACCAACCCTATACCTAACAAACAGAAATCATGTGAAAGAAATAAAGCTGAATATACACATAGACACAATAACAAATCTTGGTTTCACCTCCAGTGCTAGGTATGGAAGACTGTTGCTTTTCTGACCATTTTACTAACCTTCCTCTGTGGTACGAGCAGACTTTGATTCACTGTCCATTCCTTGGAATTCATTGAAATAAGGGCGAACCTTAATTTCATAAGTGACCCCCTTTTTCAAGCTGACAAGGACAGCACTGCGCTCAGTTGGGACTTTGACCTCCAAATTCTGCCATACAGCTGGAGAAGGTAGGCCAGATGTTTGGCGATACATTACACGGTAGCCCTGAATAAACTGCGATTGGCGGTCAACCTAGAAATTATATTAAATAATATGTCAATAAATATATGAAAGCAATGAAAATGTATTAAAAAACTACTACACAACATTTCCTAGAATATGTTTGTCTTCATGTAAAAGAGAATATGAACAGTTATTTCAGATGCTGAATTAAAAAATCAAACTGACTTCTCCTAAGTCACTGTTGACTAATTGTCTATAAAGAACATTTTTCTTGCATTACTTGTTACAGAACATTTCTTTCTATTTTACTTTCTCCAGCTCTATATATCATGACAAATACCACCTTAAATCATGAAACAAGGCCCCACCCCTGTAACAAATCATGAAAGAGAACTTTGACACGATGCTTACTGGATATAAACTTATTAAGCACATCTTGGCTACTGATGTGCTGAAATAGGAGAAGAAAAGAAAAACAAATTGTCAGAAAGGGACAATACCCTACATGCTTTCAGTTAGTTCATTACTTGGCTCACAGCTCATCTTTTCATGAGATGCTCAGGAAAGTAAAATAAACACAACACAGATGCAGACAGAACAGCTTCCAAGGACATGTGCTGTTTCTTGCATTCCCAACCTAAGCAGTCGCTTTGCATCCTGTGGTTATGATGCTCTCAGGCCATCAGATGGAGATGGAATGTTGGTTTTGGTTTATATTTTATATGCTGCTAGGCAAACACAATTCAAGATTGAAGGGAAAACTGAATATGTTTTATCTTGGAGAGGCTGCGTGCATTTTTTCTTTTGGGAAAAAAAAAGGGCAGAAAACAGTTATTCAAGCACTTATGATGTTTGCATGAATTTTGCCTGAAAAAACAGTCAAAACAAATTGATGGATAAAACCAAACCAAATCCAGCTGGTTCTGTAGCCATCAAATAAAGAGCCAAAGAAAGTGCAGCACAAATGACAAGACTATGCAGATAGCTGTTTGGTAAATCTCTGGGATATAACTAAGATTCAACAAGTAGGATTTCTTTTATGTTCTTGGCAATTTGTTAGCTCAAAGATATTTCAGAACTTGAGATACATTTGTTTGACTTCTCTTAAGAATAAATGATTTTAAGGCTGAAAACACAAACCAGGGTCTATTAAGCTTCTCCTGTAAGATTGTTAGAGTTTGTTGAGGCATTCAGAGGGGACATAGATCCTTAGACATTGAAAAGCAGAGCAAGCAAGAAGAAAGCTTTATTAATAAGAGCAAAGTAGAAATGTCTTTCATCAAAACTGTCACTGTTAAAAACCTTGCAACATATGTTACAACAACATTAAGCTTGCATTTTATAAACTTCTCTACGTTCACTTTAAGTGAATTTATGCACTGAAAGAGGGATATAACTCACAATAATAGCTTGTTAATACTGAAAGAATCAAGCTGTGTTTTTAAGAAGAACATTAAGCAGCTGTTTCCAGATGAAGGGAGTCTGTAAATCAGAGTAAATTGTTTTTATCCATGTTTGACTTTGATTAACTAAATGTTTTACGGACATAAAGACTTTATGAACCTCATGTTTATTACAAAATTCAGCAAGAATAATGCTTTCATGCACTTTGTAATACAGATTCTCAACCTAAAATACAATATAAGGCTATGATGTTTAATAATCAAATACTGAGTTTGACTCCTGCCTAACTTCTGAGTTAGAAGCTATGCTGACAGACAGCATAACTTTGTTAGAACTTTCGATTTTGTCTTTGCTGTGCTTTAAAGATTTACTGACTGCTGCCCAGTGGAGAATATCTGAAAATTCAGAATTGACTAGGCTGACCAGTGATGTATGCTGCGAAAAAATGGTGTGGAAACTGTTTGGTACAGCATGGCGCAAGCACAAATGCACCCACTAACTCACTGAGAACTGGATCCCTATACTACACCTATATTATTCTAATTTTGAGTCTATCACAATTCTGTATCTACGTACATACACGTAATATAGAAATTATTCACACAGCTCTTTTACTCCTAGACTTCTAACTTCCTAACCTAGAAGACTAAACAATACAAGGAATATGAAGACAGAATGCAGTAGTAAAAGGCTGTCATGTATTTGGGTACTATAAACTAGCTTGATTTGGGGCTCACACAAGTTTCACAGAGAATTCAATTAGAATTTGACTACAACAGGGCTGAGTGATCTGCCCAAATTTCAGATTATTGACGGTGATTCCCATTGCTCTGGGTCTGGGAGGGTACATATGAAAGACAATACCATGCACTTTCAATGTTTTCTATAAACATCCAGTTATATTCAGTATCAAAAAGAGGATATGAAGCTATGATGTCTCACACCCACTTACAACTAGTCTGACTGAACAGGGCCTTTCATATGGTCAAAATATTGTAAAACTACTCAGAGGGCACTTAGCTTATTGAGAAAGGTGGATTTGTTGCTTTGTTTGGTGTTTCTGATTAGTTAAAAATTACTCTTCGATAATTACATGGATTAACCAGAGATATTTGTGAGGTACAGGACAGATATACTTCACATACACATACACGCACATATACATGTGTGTACATGTATATGTGTGTACACACATATAGATACCTATGTGTGTATGTCTATATATACTTGCACACAGAGTCTTATATGTAATACAAAGGCTGTGACTTCATCATTTCCTCCATTTGTTATGTGGTAACTATGTATCATACCAACAGCACGTGATGAAAAATATGCTTGGCATTAAAGAACTGCATTCAGCTGGGCCAAGCATCAAACAGTTCTATGGGTTTGGTACACGTTCACGTATAGGAAGACCTGGAGAAACATGCACCATGATTTGATGGAAGAATGTAATCATTTCTAGGTATTCTTTCTCTCTTTGCAAATGGTTGCCACTTCCTCACACAAAGCACTCAGCTGTATTACAGAAACTGCAGGAACTCTGCGCTAAATACTGAGAACAGAGGGTATTTCTAGTCTTCCTGTGACACACTTAAATACTCTTGAATTTGTAGAATAGCTGTGACATCAACTCAAAAGAGCTGCAACAGTTGCTGATCTAAAGATACACTTTCTTCCTCAAAAGACAGATGGCAGAAAATGCAGATGCTCCTTTAAAAGACATAAGAGAGCAATTACTGGGTAGATTCTGCTCAGCACTGACCTAATGCTTTAAGGTGACCTACAAGCATAATTGGTCCTGCATGCTCCTTCTCACCCTCTTTTACAATGAATGCATAGTGGGGGAGGCATCTACAAAACTGATGACAGCTCTCCATTTCTGCAGAACAGGAAACTCATTTTCCCTGAATGTTCAAATCCACACATACCGCAGCTGAACAGGAGACAGGTTCAGTGGCTATTAGACCATTTGGTTAGTCTATTAGGTTGTTGAAAAAGATGGCAAGAAGCTCATAATGCAGCTTATGCTGCAAATAGAAGCTCCTTTCAGGCAAACCTGCTGATCTGCAGCCTAAAGACATTCTGCAATATGCTCTGTAGTATATAAATTTCTACCCCAAAATATCTGAAGAAATACTGTGCTCCCACATCAATACCCACTGCAATTCTCAATCTGGGCACAATACCTCGCACATTGTGCTGAACTCACTAGTGCTGACTCACAGTAATATGTGGAAATTCGAGCAGTGCTAGAATTTCTCTATCCTACAGGAATAAGACAAAAGGTGACAATACACTGGAAGACTGTCTAAAGGACTTGACTCTTGAAGCTTCCAGTGACGTACATTCATTTAAAACCAATGTCAAATTAAAAGACCGAGGTAAAGAAATTACCCTTCTGCCTGGTAGACTCCTACAAGGAAGTCAGGATTTCAAAGCAACAATTCTTTTGCCATATTGAAGAACAGATGTTTATTCCTGCTAGGTATTTCTATTCCTAGCTAGAATTTTTATTCCAGACACAGAGCTCCTTTATAATGCTATGAAACATTTCACATTTGGCCACTCATGAAACTCCCAGTTTAATGCCCACTGAGGCTAGAAGTGCTGAACCATAGTTGAAGTCAGCCAAAACAGCGCTTTTGCATATGGTGTTGCAATGCAAAATGTTTTGATAAAAGCAAAACTAAATCAGGCCCAACCCATTTGATAACAGTAGGCACATCTGATTCTGTAAGTCTCATCAGCAGTATCTCTGCACCTCACTTCTCTGTGTGTAAAGTTAGGATAATGACACATTTTTATCATTGTGATGTTAAATTCAGTATTATTTGTGAAGCATCCAAACGTTACGGTTGAGAGCATGACAGATAGGCAAGCATGTGAGACAAACTAATAATTTTTTATTCAATGCAAGGTTTCAATGGTATGAATTTAATAAGATCTGGCACCAGACAGTGAATAAAGAAGATAAAAAAGAAATGTTGAATAGCTCCATGAAGAAGAGATTGTGTATATGACCAGATAATTACAGTTACACTTTAACACTTATGCACAAGAGAAATAAATCTACGTGACAATTGAAACCTAACTTCTGACATTCCTCTTTTTTTTAACACTGACTTTGTAAGCCTGACCTATTTTGAAACACACAAAATATGTGTGTATATATAGGTGTGTATATTTTAAAATTGGAACGCAGTAGAAGAGAACTAATTCTGAAAGTTTAAACTCAAATTTGAAAATAAAGAAAAAGTAAAACCCAAAAAATCTTAGAAAGAAGGGAGAAATTTGAGTTAATTTGCTGAGAGTCAGGATGCCAGAAACTCAGTAATCAAGGATATTCCTTGGCATTCACTCTTTGAATTGCAGAAAGCCAACACAAAGAGTCTTAAAACTCTAATGGTGCTTCCTCCCTTTTGCATGTTAGGTACACTATCTAGCCATTTAAAACTAATAGCATGGGCTTTATTCTCTGGATAGAGTGGCTTTTTTCCTAGAGACTATGGTTAATTAATTGGTTTTCTTCTGGTTGCTGGAAAGTTTCTAATTAGCTGTTCCAGAGATCTTTTTTTGTGCCTTTCTTCCCTTGCACAATTCCAAAATGTCTCTGCAGAGGCCTGTATGCTTGTCAGGTGGCATAGGGTCATTGCTTTGAGGGATCTTCCCAATAAGCTGATATACACAGCATCCCTAACCACTTACCCTTACCTTACCATGTTTTCTTCACTCATTACTTGTTCAGTAGGGGCATCAGAAGACTCTTTTAGATAGAGATACAAATATACACATGCACACATGTACACACCCACATATATATACACACGTATAAGCAGATGTATACATATATATTTAATTGTAATATAATGACATCGCTTATATTGCATAAAACCGAATTCTGTTTATAGTGGGCCTTCCTTTTGCAGTATAGGCTAAATCAAGGGCAACCCTATGAAACTGTATTTCTGATAGCTGTCACACCCAAGAAAGGACTTTAAGGAGCACTGCACAGATGTGATCTGGGTTTACAGTTACTGGCTGCTAACATTCAAAGTTTTGTTTCTAAACTACTGACCCATCTGCTTGGGCAAATGTCTGCTTGGGCAAAAGGGTTTGCAACAAAGGTTAGTCAGCCTGTCTGGGAGCGACGTAGTTCAACTACATAGTAGTAGTTTAACTACAGGCAGCATTTTTAGAAAGGCAAGCTGCATGTTGACATTATCAATGGCAAAACGAAATGACATATTTTCTGTGGATTTCTCTATTCTAATCTACCCCCTGACCACTGTAATCTGTCAGAACAAGGATGGTGCATAAGCCATCGGCTGAGTTGTTCAAAACCAGTAATCCTTATAATGTACAATCTATCACCACACTTCTTATCTCTTGTTGTATAATCCCCTGTACACATTAACCTCTTAGCAATATTACATGTAGAAGAAAAACCCTGAGTACTATGAATACCCCTTTAGAAGAATTCATCCTATATAACACAACTGTTTCAGTGATGTGCAGTGCAGTGCTGCTTCTCTCACTCTTACACCTGTGGCTCTCCTTCCTCTGGCGCAGGTGCCCTGAGAGAAAAGCACCCTTTTGTCCTGTGCAGCACCCCAGGAACTCTCTCCTTCCATGGTTAGAAAGCCTTTCCTTCAAGCTTCAGGAAGGGAAACATAGCATTTGGAAAGCCAAACACTGTATCACAAATTCTACCCGGTAGTTCGACCCCTCAAATAGCAATGTTGCTAAGTACTGCCAAAAAGATTCTGGTCTTCTATAATGAATGGATATCCACTGATTATGGGTAAGGCTTATGCTAGAAAACCAGATGCTACAAAGTGGATCAGGCATCAGCACCACATGCTTCTGACTTTACTACATCTGCCCTATTGGAAAACTATTTTTGCATTTTAGGGTCACCAAATAATAGGGTGTTGTCAGAGGTCCATATGCCTTGAAGTGGAAAGTGCTTTTTCGTACAGCAATTTCATGTTGATATTTAACTTTATTTTTTGACATGCACAGCAATGAGTCCACTGATCAATTATCTTCTAGATTATGGTGTTAAGCATATTCATTTTTATAATATTTCTGTAGTCAGACAGCTAGTTTATTTTGAGCTGAACACTGAAGAATTTGAACCTGCCTGACTTGAAGGCAAACATTAAAAGACCATTTCATTACCACATGTACGCCTGTATAATGTTAGTTTATCAGAGCACTCACATTAGGGTCAAGACTGGAGCTTTTCAGGGTAGTAAAAAACTTCAGGAATAAATAGGCAAAATTAAAGTACTGTTAAGGTAATAATAACAGAAGCCTTACTGTCCAGGTGACTTGAACCGTTGTGGGTGTCAGCACAACAGGATTATGCAGTCGTACAATAACATCTCCCAGTTCTTTCTGGACTTGCCTGTGATCCACACCTTGCGCTGGTGGGCTGATATCTGCCAGGCAAAGAACACACATGAAAGTATCATTTTAATGAGAAGACCTATGACATCAATAAGAATTATTGAATAGTTCAACGACCTGATTTAAACACCCTTTATAGTGTTTTTAAAACAATACAGTACTAAAATTTAAATATGAACTCCAAAGCTTATAAAGTAATACAAACAAATCATTCATGCTTAGGAAATAATGAAATACGAAGATGGTTAAAAGAGTATTCAGACTCAATGGCAAGGTTTTCTCAGATCTGGTGATGAGAGAGATGCAAAATTGACTAGTTCCAAAATAGTCAGAAAATAATACTGTTGCCCAGATGTCTGGAACCAAATTGGTTAGTATAATTGAAGAAAATGAACAGGTTTGTTTTGTGTTTTTTTTTTTTTAATTTTCTTAGAGCATACATAACATTAAGTCATTATATGTTTCCAAACTTTCACTAAGGTTCCCCTCCCCACATACCATGCACAAAAGAAACCAAATACTAAAAATAGCTTTTTCATCTGCAAAGTAGATTTTCCCTTTACAGATATAGATAATAAAATCTAGTGCAAATACAGAAAAAGATTTAATGTATGAAGCCAAAAAAAACTCTACCACAAAAAAATTCTCTTCAAGATTATGCCAAAGAGTCCTTCAAAGCGCATGGGCAAATTATTTCTTCTAGTGAAAATCTGAAGTCATTTGATCCATGGAAAGCTATGACTCCAGCTCCAGGACCACATGTCCCTAGTACCTCATCCTTAGGGATGCTGGGTTATGCCACTGTGTTAAACTGAACAAAGCTGTATTACCTTTGCTAAACAGGAACTGCAAACACGAAATATGTGTCAGAAAATGGAGAAGGAGATGCGCAATGTGTCTTTTTCATGATAGTTCCTAGAAATCATCATTTTCTCTTACAGTGCACCAAAATGAGAATGTTGAGCTACAGCTATTACCTAGCAAACATAAGCATAGCACGTCCCTTCCTTCCAGCTTAGACAGAAAGAAGATACTTCCTAGGAGCCAGTGAAGTCTGGATCACTTCAATGGATCTTCAAGGGTTTTACAATGCCATTCTTGGTCAACAGTTACAGATGACCTTACTATGTCAGTTGTCCATGTCGACTGAATAATACAAGATGGACTTGCATAATCAAGATGTACATGTGGAGTTCTGTTTTCTGGCATGTACACTTGGAAACATATGCATATGTGATGTTCACATATATGTAATGTCTTGTAATGCCATTTTCACATTACTAGAAGACTCCTGGTGGAAAAGTAGTTATCTGTCTATAAGGATATCATCAAGTACTGGAATAATAAAACCACGACTCAAGCAAAACTGGCTCAAGGATCTATATTCTAATCACAACCAAGAGGTCTCTAAAATTAAATTGGTTACATATTTTCTCTAGTCTTTCTTTTAACAGCTTCCAGTGAACTTACTCTTAGTTGCTAGTAATTTAAATTCCAGGATAGGATTATATATAGTTTCTTTAAAGTTTTTTTAATATATGGTTCGGCCTGTTCATAATCCAAACAAGAAATCAATGGCTTTCTTAGAGCAATTACTGATTTCTCTGTCCTTATTCGATGTAAGTCGTATAATGTAAAGCTTTTGAAAGTGCCCAATTGTCTACTTGTAGTCCACTGGTGAAAATACACATAAAATCATACTACTTGTGTTTGCTATACTTAACACTGCAAAATTAAATGCTCAGCTATTAAAGCTGCCACAGACACCTGTTGCAAATTAATATTATATAGCACTGTTACAGCTGCTTTTTCTTCTTCCATGGCCACCGTGAACAGGCTTTCTTCCGTGTGTCAGCTTCTTCTGTGAGCCTGAGTTGAATTCAGGCATAATTAGAAATCACATCAAAACATTATGTTAATTTTCAATTGATTTTATGATTTAATTCTATTAAACTGCAGGCTTGCAAAGAAGCTATAAATCCTGTGCATGTCTCAGTGTGCTTGACTGCTAAACAGCTTCTGGAAATGGAAGCTGCAACACATGCTGTAGCTAATTAAAAGACATGTTTTTACTGAAATCAAATTGCTTGTCAGTATGTCAGATAAAAAGTCTATACTTGACACTCAAATGCCAAACAAAGTTGTTTTTTTAACTAGGTGATAAGTTATGCAGACTAAAAGGTTGGTGCAATGAAAAGCATGAGTCACTGCATAATTATGGGAGAGTAAGAAAGAGAAGAAAACTTGTGATACTCTGTGGACAGTCAAGCCATGAAATCCCTGCCCAACTCACTCCTTCAGGTTTTCAGAAAGCAGCTCTGTTTCTCCTTTCGCAGAAACGATTATTATTTTGAGGAGATAATTATTAAGTACAGATTTATTCAGGAATAGACTGGGATGAGAGAGGCTGGATGTGATGGTTATGTGATGAAGAAATGCCACCCTACTCTTGTTTCTCTCTTTCCGTCTAGGACCGGTAAAGGACCCAAACCACTTACACATGCTGGAGGTTGACACTTTATGCACACTTTTGTAACTTCCATAAACAGAGACAGAGGTTCTTATTCTAAATTAACTGTGAGAGGAGCTATTACTTTGGGCTAAAAAAAAATCATGATTCAAAAAAATTATTAAATCCCGCATTCCACCTTGTTTAACACAGAACAACAAGGCTTGAAGTATTCAAGCTTGAAGTATTCAAGCCTTGTGTTGTCAATGTAAAAAAAATAATCTATGCTGTGAAGAGTAATTTGTTTGTGGCAGTTATATGTGGTTAAACCATGATGTAATGTGAACAGAATTCAACAGTCAGTTCTATAGCAATGGAGGATCACAGCTATCAATTATATCACTGCCCTATAAATGAGGGATTTCAGCCTTTCCTCTTAGTTTTTGCAGTGGATTAATATAAAGAATTCAGAAATCTAGGCATATAAATAGAACTTCAAAATATTCTTAGCATGTAGATGCCTTAATTTACATGAATTCTGTGTCTAAATGTTATCGAATCATAGAATCACTAAGGTTGGAAAAGATCTCTAAGGTTATCTAGCCCAACTGTCAGCCCAGCACTACCATGACCATTAGACCATGTTGGACCAGACTAAACAACACACTACAGGTACTTTGCAATTCTTTTGATTAATGATAAACATGGTGCTTGTCTGTCATAAGCACTTGTTTTTATACTATATCCTTATTATAATAATGCAGAAGAAGTAAGGACGTGGAGAGAAAAGATACTGAGGTGACTATGGTACACAGAGGACTTTTCAGAAAAGCTTGGGTAACTCACACCATTACTTTCAAAAGAAACCAGGCATCAAGGAGCACACCAAGCCTAAGCAAACCAAAAGGTCTACAATGTACAAAGGATTAAAGAGATAACCTATCACCCCTGACCTCCAGATTGATACAGCAAACATTGGACTATTTTTTATCTTTATTGGTTAAGCTTGATTCATGTTTCCTTCAGTGAGAGTGCTAAAACCAAATGGACAGACTGACCTATTGATCAACTCCCCATTCCTTCTTTCTATTTCAGTTCAAGCATGTAAGCCTTATTAATTACTATTACCTTGTGTTCGGACAGGATCTGACACAGGGCTAGGATCACTCAGACCTTGTGAATTGATAGCTCTCACCATAAACAGGTAGATTGTATTGGGGCGCAATCCTCTCACAGTGTAGAGAGTGGTCTTCACATGGTTAGCCACTGTTTGCCAGCTATTGCTCACAGATTGACTGCAATGAGAAGAGAGAGGAAGATTATAGACTAATGCAAGAGAAAAAGAAAGAAGTGATAGGACCTACTTTTGTAACCCTACATCAAGTCTAAGTACAGGAAAAAGTACAATAAAAGCAGGGTAAAAATAATAATAAAAAAATTTCATTAGCTCATCAAGGTAGGAAAAAAAAAAACCACAGCTGTCAAAAGTATTTCTCCTTTCAATAGAAGCAAAAGCTTTTGCCAGCTCTTTAAAATAAATGCCTGCAAAAGGAATGTGCAGAAAGCTGTAAAGCAAATTTGAATGATAAGCAGGCCACTCTTGAACATAAATCCTAGAAAAGAAAATCCTGTTAAAGAGTCATTTTCTATACTGCTAAGTAAACTATGTCAATAAATTGTCATTGGAAGAAAAGTATTCTCCTTGAACTAAATTCATACTCAAAGTTACAAAAAAAACTTCTGAAAACATGCTTGTAAATGAAGGAAAGCACATGAATGTTTTTTCTGTCACTATATTTTCCACTAGACATTACTAAAATTAGATTACAATCCATTGTATAAAAGATTTCAAGTGTGATTGTTAAAACAGCCTTTAATGAAAATGCCTTGCTTTTGTTAAAATTATTGATGGGATGCCATTAAAGCTTATGTAGGGTGAAATATTACAAAAGTTTAAAGAGAAAATTTTTCTTTTTTGTGTTTCACTGTATAGCATTCATTAAAATAATTATTTTAATATATTAAAAGGAAAAAATAAAATGGAAAGCTACGAGTTTCATGTTGTTTCAATTGTTTCATTCATGTAACGCATAAAGGATAACTTCCAGAACCAAAATCAACAATCTACACATACGGTAACGTTCTCTGCATATTAACATAGCAGGATGAAGCATTATTGCTGTAACTTCTTAAATTTGCATGCATGTGATTTCAACAAATTCTTACATGAATTTTAATTAAAAGATGAACTAAATTATTTGTCATTTGCTGAATATCTTGATTAAGGAAAACATTTAAGAATGTACACATTCTTAAGCTGGAGCGTATATTACTGATACATGCGAGACATACAGCCCATGTTTAAACAATCCTGCTGAATCAGAGCCCAGGAGTTCTTTTGCACCACATATTAATTGCTGCTGTGTGGAAGGGAGCAGCTGGATTCTCTTCAGACTCAGTCTGCTGGATGAAATCTTAAATTGTCAACTCTAGCCTTTTCAGCTAAAAGTTTTAATCTATATAAAACAGTAAAAAATAAAATTTAAAGTGCTTTGACTCTTTAATAGGTGCTGCTTCAACACTAACAGGAATTAAAATATGCAGAGATGCTCCATTTACTTTCAGATTATCTGTACCATGATAGTCAAGATAACACTGGCCCAAATGATTTCACCGGCAGCATTTCCACAGGAGGCTCTTACTGGTCACCTGTGATAAGTAACAAGTAATGACTGCATTATACTGTTATAGTCCTGTTAACTCGAAGAAATAGATAAATGCTTCTCTAATTAATAACTTAGGAAAAAGTGATTTTAAAAACGCCAACATTTAAAAAAATAAGAATTGATGCCTGCCATAGGAGTTGGGTCTTTTAATGAACTCTAATGATATATGTGGAGTCCAAAAGAGCACCACAATACCAACAGAACAGCTGGTACCAGCATTCAAGCAAAATTAGAAGGAAGATTAGAAGTGGAATAATTCACATACCTAAAAGCCTCAATGATATATGCACTAGCTGGTAGGCTTCCAGGGGTCCCTGGTTGCCAGGACAGGGTGACACTGTTCTTGGTAACATCAGTAACCTGAGGTTTGGATGGTGGCCCAGGGAGGTCATTTATATCATAATTTTTACTGACTGTTGCTCCACCAGATTCTGTGAGAGGCAAATACAAAACAACTATTTTTTATCCTTGACTGTATAAATTTGATCCAAGTAGAAGATAAAAAGGAGAAATAAGCCAAACATCTGCAAAATCAGTATAATCAATGTTCTTCATCTGTAAAGAACTAAGTCAACAGCTGCATTACCACACATATTTTTGGATGAAGAGCTATCATGCTTTAGGTACATACAGAAAGAAAAAACCCACAAACTCAAATGTTTGTATATAAATATATAAAGAAAAGAAAGAATAACAAAAAAGCCCAGCTTTGCTGAAAGTTACATAAAATGCCAGAACCTCAGTTAGTAGAAGGCTGAGAAATTCCTATATTCAGATCAACTCAGGCACTCACAGAGAACACACTGGACATTGACAGACCTCTGTACAGGCATAACAGTTTTCTTGCCCAAGCCAATTACTGGATGAATCCAGTTTATTAATACTCCTGTTTAGAAGAGTAATAACATACTGCTGTCACTGGAGACAAACACAAATTGTTGCAACGGCAATGGCAATGAAATACAAGGCATGTGAAGAAATCCAGCCTTCCCACCAAAAACTTCTCCATTTGCATTTCAATCTCAGAATTTCTAAAACACTTTATTTTACTCAGAGTGCTCTAATATAGTCTTAAGCTTCATTTTTGTGCCAACTGAAAAACAGCCCCTGAACATCGCTTACCTGTCACCTCCAGCACAGCGCTCCAAGATGTCTCCCCACTGGAACTTGTAGCAACGCAAGTGTAGGTCCCAGTATCGGACAGCTAGACATAAAAAACAGTTAAGGGCAGTTTTTAAAGCCTTTTAGAATCAGCTGACTGGGTTTACTTATTTCTAAATGTTCCTTGGTAAGAAGAACTTAGTCTACCTTTTACATCAGACTAGAGGGCACCAGACATTTTCAAGCAATCATGTAATGGTGGCTTACTTTTAGAGAACTATAATAAGATGATTTGCTTCTAATACTTTTCTAATTCTAATTTTCCTACTGTTAATGGTACCAGTCCAGCATGTAAATGCTACAGAATGGATGTTTTACACAGTGTCAATCTTTGTATTGATTACAACAACTGCAGGTGAAATCAGGTAAAAATATAACAACAATTAACTTCTTAGAGGATAAAATCTCACTGTTCATTATGCCATGATGACCCGGAGATAAAGTTTCCAGTGCCTGGAAGGCTGTTACATCATCTTAAATTTTTATGACAGATGAAGTAATTTCTATACAGGCCACCACACATATAAATACTGTTGCTGAGTCTTAACAGTGGTTCTCTCTAACAGACAGTCCTCCAAGCAGTTTTCAAATGGCAAAATTAAATCAGATCCTGCATCATGCTCAACTTTCTTCTGTTTCACATGGGATTTTATTCTAGGCTTGCAAGGCATTTTGGTAGCAAAAAATTTGCATTTGTATAAAACTACTGTGATTCCCTTGTCAGTTCATATATTTCAAATTTATTTGGGGAAACTCTTTTGAATGATATTGTCAATATTAATCTCACTGCTGTATAAGCTGTTCTATTGGAAAATTTGCCAGGTGTTTTGCTATTCCTTACTTAAATTTAAAGATTTCTGAGACAGAAACTAGTGAAGACTACAGAGATGGGTGGAAAACAGTAACTTTACAAAGCACAAAATATACAGAGGAGCTCTCCTAGCACTATGTGTAAAGCATGGTAATCTGGAGATGAAAGCAGGAAAGGGAGAGTGCTGACTCTAGTGATAAAGGAGAAGAATTACATTCACCATCAGATGACTTGACAGAAACAGGACTGCATCCAAGGAGCTTTATTGGACTTTAAGGAATTGTAATGGGTTTTCTGCTAAATGCAGATCGGCATTAGAGCAAATGTGCTTATACTTCACACTTCAAGAAGAATGACAAAACAAATAAGTGAGATGCACTTTAGATTACTTGTTGACATATAATTTAATTGATTTTTAACTTTGTCATGTTTGAATTTTGTTGGTATTTTCTTCAGATACACTGGGACTGCAGTGTGCCATTCTTAGGGGCAGGAAGCAACGGATTAATGTCAGTTCAAATGTCTGAATGAGCATAACTTGCATTTTGGGAGATGTTGTTTCAGTGAAATACAAGCAATAATTAAACCTCTCTGACAATGGCTCAGAGACTCAAAATATAGAGGTACTGCTAATGAAATGAGAAAAACTCTTGGAAGGAGACGGACTTTCCAGAGGAGAGAGCCTCACAGCATTCTGAAACTGTGTTTTATTTTGCTGCTTCCGAGCTTTTATTAAATACGTAATTCTTCATTATGTGATAATGGAGGATATTTCTCATGGCTATGGCTCTCAAATTCATTTGCATGCTACCATCACAGATGGTGTATGGCATACTCAATGTTAAGTATGTGGTATACACAACAGAGTAACTCGCAGAAGGCAAACTCAACACATAAAGCAAGCTGGAGATATGCTGCCTTTTGCAAGTTATGGTGAATTATCTAACTTGCACACTGTGAATGGATTAGATACAGACATAGTGTATTGACAACTCAATTATTTATACTTTTTTTGTGCTGTGGGAAAAAAAAACAACAGGGTAGGATAATGGAAAACCTTTGCTATTCAGTAAAATAAAGTTTTCTTCCTTAGTTAACGCAGGTATCTACATCCAGTGTGGTACACTTCTGTGGAGCAGAAGGGAGTTTTGCATCAGTGTTGACCTGAACGAGTGAAGTATGTTTTTAGTTGTCTTCCTCATAGTAACTGGGAAGATTGGCTCATTAGAAAAATCTCTTAGGTTCATGACTGTGGCCCATGGTTCACTGTAAATGAAGACTCCTGAATACAATTTTACAAATTTACAAACAGAGAGTTAAACAGCAGAAAAGGATGGTCTCAAAGGTTTAAATAGTACTGCCTCATCTTTACCCATATCTTGAAATCTTTATGATTGCAAGAGTGATTATTATTTATGAGGGGACGAGAATGCTGAGGACATGTGGGTGATAAATATTAATTTGTTTTAAACCTGGGTAAGTGTACCTGGACATATTTCATGGCCATTTTTTGCTTAGGAAGTGTTGCCAGTCCAAGCTCAGGTAGACTTGAGAGAAAAGTTAAGCATTCCAGATTAAATCCATATCTACTTCATAAAAATTGTAAGGTATAAGAGAAATCTGGTTTTTATGGAAGTGTGGCTTTTTGCTCTTAAGTCTGCCTCAAACAGTGCATATTACTGCAGTTGAGAAGTTTATAAAAAATGTCTTATGGAGCCTTTAAGGAAAATTGCTTACTAGTGTATGAGCCATTTCAGGATCAATAAAAGCTTCATGTCTTTCAAAACCACACTCACTACTAATACTGTTTTCTTCTCCCCTCGCAAGCAGTTTTTTTTCATTTTGTTTACAGACCTTGTGCTTCTAACAGTGAGATTAATGCACTGGCACGATTCAGAACCAATTTCATTGTTTGCATAGCTGCATGCAGACAAGTATCCCAGGAGCTTCTGCCTCATGGACAACCCACAGAAGCCCATCATCAATGCCTGAAAGTTTGTTTGAAATCACTAAGCTTCCACCTTTAATTGCTGCTTTCTAACACTACTGGGGAATCTTGACTATTCAAGCGCACTCTTTAATCCAGCTCTACAGGAAAAATGCATTAACCTTCATGGCCTAAACCTGCCTTCAGCACAGGGAGGAAGGATAAATTGTTTACTCAAGGAAAGCTAGCATAAATTTTTAAATAAATTCCATTTTGTTCCAAGGAAGTTAACAATTCATCTACAATCACTGATGAGACGGTATCAGAAAACAAAACTGCTCTTTATGTCTTGTCCTCAGAAGCGATGTTCATTGACATTTTTTTGGATGTCAAAGCTAAGTGCAGAAATCACTGCTGATGAAATTAAATAGTTTCTGAAACTGTCCTTAAGTTCCTGACGAATAATTACCTTACGATTTTTCCATATACATGCTTGTCCACGTACACACAAACTAATACACATTTTTATCTCTGAACAGGGAAAAATTAAAATCCCAAACAAAAATCAGTAATACAGTGTTTATCAACAAAATCTGACATTATGCTATTTGGAATATTACAAGATTTCTTTGTACTTTGAGACACTGTATTATCTCATGTCAAAATGTAAATATTATGATATGCATTTTGTTTTGAATAGAAATATCTCTGCATATGGCTGCATGTATGTTACAGTATTAGTTCTCCCTTCCACCACCTAATGGAACATCAAGTTCATGTAATGTCGGAAAAAGTGTAACATCGGAAAAAATCAGCCAGCTCAAGATCGCAAGACTCATTGATGGAGAAAGTGCATGGCCAAACCCTGATGAACTCCAGAATCACTTGGTTGCACAACAGCTCCTTGGAAAATTATGATCAAGTGTTGAAAATGAAGTGCTCTAAGTTTTAAAAGAGATAACAGGCCAGTGGCTTCATGGTAAGACTGAAAAGATAAGGAACGCTTGTTCTTTTACATGTCTATCCAGCCCCAACTCATGTGTTTTATTGCAATATACATAAGATTTTAAATACCAATTCTATTTTTAGGGAATTCTACCTGAAATATCTGATGCTACTTTGTCTATTCTCCCTCCTGCTCCTCCTCCCACCCCTGTCCCTACATAATGTCAAAGAATGAAATAGTATTGTCCCAAATCTGGGTTCTTTACCCAGTGTGCAAAGACCAATCAATATACAGAGTCAAGATAATTGTTTTATTCCAGTTCTGCACTGAAAAGGGTGCTAGGCAATAAATTCGTAAAAAGCCGGGTCTTTTACACAAAATAATAACAAAGAAGAAACTAAGGTGAAGTAAACATTTTGTTAGTCATTCATCACTCCTAACTTTACATACGAAAGCAGAAATTTACCATTTTCTTACCTTAAGACTGTACTGTCTTTGTTTCAGATTAGTTCAGAGCCACAAAGGTTGGATGTCTCCCCTCACTCAACTACAAAAGCACCTCAGGTTTCAAAACCTAGAATTTTTGTGACTGCTAACACTTTTCTTTCAACAACAACAGGATGTGGACTTGATGGAAATTTCATATTAAAAGAGACAATCCAGTTAATTTTAAAGACAACAGACAGCAAAGCTGCTTGAGGCACACACCAACAGCTCAAGACTAGCCATGTGCCACTTGTCTTGTTATTGCCACTCACCCGCAGAGTTTTAATCTGAAGCGTCCCTTGATCCTGTATGGATGTTCTAGGGTCTCTGCCCAGGAAGGTGAATCCTTCTTTTAACCAGCTGATGACAGGAAGGGGGTCACCGGTTGCCTTGCACTTCAATAAAGCTGTCCCATCCACTGCCAGTGTCTGATTGACTGGCCCCTGTAGGATGATGGGTGGAGGCCTATCTGTCAAGACTAAACAGTGACACAAGCATTGGCATCCACACCTTTAATGGTCCTCCGCTGTAGTTAGCCCTTTCCTTGACACAGTAGCAATTTTAACAGACTGGTTTAAGTTAGACTCTAAAAGGCTGAAAACATTATTTTTGGAAGAGCCACAGATACATGTTAACAGTTAACTGGTATGTTTGAAAAGCATTTTTGTAAGAATTTTATTTCATCACTGTGAGGTAACACCTAGATATATAAACTTCTGTTGGGAAAGATCATCAGACTCATTGGATTAAGAAGGATGAAAATTGAGATTCAGAGAAGAACTGAGGTACACCTCTTATTTCTTCCAATTTAGGGAATCACTTAAAGCACGTTTAATATCACATCAAGAGGTGCTTAATTGCTTACCTGATTTAGGGCCTAAAAGCAAAAATCTGTCAAAGTTCAAAGTGAAACTGTAGCCATTCTAGAGAGGATACCAACCACATCCCCCATTCTTGCTCAACTTCCAGGTTTTCTTCAGAAAAAATGTCTAACAATAATACAAAACATTTTCATAATCTGAGTGATCTAAATGACTACCACTTCCTCCACTGGAGAAAGGTTTAAGCACAGTCAAGCCATTTAACAGCTTACTTATCAAATAATTTCATCACCTTTTAAAGCCATGAACTCTACTAATTCCCCCTCCCCCCCAGTAATTTACATTTGCATGCTTGAAATACTGCTTAAAGAAATCTGTAACCAGTGAGTGAGTGCATGGCTGCATAGAATCCTCATTCCATGACCAGTGGGATATCTTGAAGATGAGGTGAAACGCTCATGTTTGCTATTCTTGAATTTTCATAAATAATTCTGCAGTTGAACTTATTCTCTGAGCCATCTGTTAAGCAGCAAAGTATAACTCTTTGTTTCTAAAGAATGGTTATACAAAATGAATGTGAAATACTTGAATATAAACAATGCTATGACTCCTACCTAAAATCAATATAAAAGAACAGAGAATTCATTTTTATAAATTTGCCTGCCACACTGCTGCTGTTTTAATGTTTTGAGCAACTGAACTATTACATGATTGGTATTAAATATTGTAACAGGCAGGATTAGCTCCTAGAAGAGTGTAAGTTAGCTCTGCCTCCACTGATGTCAACTGAGTTTGAATCATCTATTCTAGCTGTGAATCTGTTTCATTATAGTCCATATACAATGCCTGACTCTAACAATGAAGTGAAAATAAATTATTGTGAAGCAATATATTTTATTTTGTATTTGAGCTGTTTGAGATGCAAACCTCTAGGACCTTCAACAGATCCAAAGCACTTTCATTACGCTGTTTAATAAATTAAAAATATTAGAGAGATGTTAGTGGTGCATTTCATACCTAAAATAATTGTTTTGGAAATTGTAATGCTGCAAAAATACCAACTACCTTCTTTTGTTAACAAGATACACAAAGGATAGAATCATTATCACTAGTAGCACCTTGTAGCATGAGTTCATCACATTTATTAAAATTGACACCAAAACCAGAAAGCCAATACAGATTATTCATTAACACCAGAATGTCAAAGCTTTTTTCAAAATTCTGAAATACCACCCAGTGAACTCAGATAGGACAGGAAACACTGTATTACAAGAAAAGAGAAAATGTAATGAATTTTCAACTTGATAGGAATTTTTTTATCTCATTAAAGTCCCTTATGATTACACAGTTGTGCCACTTGGTGAAGTAAAAATTTATCTCAGCTCATATGTACCATCAGTATACCTGCAGCATGAGTATATTCAAATGAAAACTTAGCTGTGTAAGTTTTCCTTTAAGTTTGATGTAAAACAGTGAATCCCAGTTTTCTAGGTAGTTAAAATTAAGGAAAGGGAATTACTTAAGTTGCTAACTATTCGGTTTCAGTTATTTACTGCATCTAAATTGCCTTTCATATGCATAGCAATGCAGGTATCTTCAAAACCTACTGCATCACAGATATTGTTCTTTGGCATGTAATTAGTTTTTTTTACAGCCCAAATGAGGAGCTCATAATCCTTTAAATAGCTGTGATCAATAGTGTAATTGAAAGTCTCCTAGCCAGAAGGAATCTTCATTTTCAAGGGTGTTATGGGTGAAAGACCACTACAGGTTTCCATGACACTAAGGCTAAAGGTTAAATGAACACTTAGGGTTTCCACTGATCTGTGAACAACTGTATTGTCTTCACAACTATGACTTGTAAATCTTCTCTAAAACATGTATACGTGCTTACATTTCTACTACATAGGTCTCCTCATTAGTAAAGATCCAAAACTCTGTTAGAGGTTTAAACACATACTTCATAAGCATTCTGAAGAACAGAGAGATAACGAAAAATAACCGTAAAAAGGTTAGGGGTTTTGTTAATTTCTTTTTCAACATTTAAATTCTTTTATTTAAATTTTACATGGTTTTCTCCTAGCAGGAAACTTATATACCCATTCCAGACACACATTTTGTGTGGCTAAAATATATTTTCATAGTAAAAGAGAAGTTTATTTCAAATTTAATTTAATCTTAAAAAATGGTTTTGAAACTATTTGCCAGCAACCATATATTCACATATTCTGGTAACTGAAAAATTATCGGATTCCTTTTGTGATAAAATGCAGCTTAAATTTTGAGCAGAGTATTTTAAAAGAACAAATTATATTTGATAATAAACAGTTTATTCACTACAAATGAAATTTGGAGCAACTGAAAACATGATTAAATTTGGGTGAAATTTGGTCAAATTACAACAGAAAATTAAAATAAGGGAATGATAAAATGAAGACTTTACTTTGGCACTTCCAAAATCAACATTTCAGAAGATCTCCTGGTGAATCAGTGAGGAAAAACAGACTCAAGACATGAAATTCTCATGATGGACACAAGTATGATACATCAAGGTGCTCTCCTGAGAGGTGGAAAAGCCAAGATCTACCTCTCCTCTATTTTACAGAAGAGCTTCACAAGAGGCTGTGAAGTTGTTCTGAATCTCTGCTGTTTAAAGCTCTCACACTTGCTATAAAACATGTAATATACATTTTACAATGGATAGGAATCATGGTGGCCAGATTTGCAGATGAATAAACTGAGTGATATTAAATTCTTCCAGAAGGACTTGAAAGAGACATATACCAGAGTACTCAATAGACCTACAGTAAAAAAAAATCACAGAGTCTGGGAAAAATGCCTTATGTGTCTATTCCAAATTAGTGGAGAGGGATGCTTCCAACTCCTCTTTTTATTTTTTTAATCTTTTCTGAATTGTCCTTATAGGTCCAGCCTTTTGCTTTCATTCAAAAGCCCAGAAACACAATCTTTTTAATTAATTGAATATCCTAAACCAGTTAATTGTTATGTTGCCAGCAAATCCATGGTAAGCTTGCTCTTCCATCCCCATACTCATCCTAATCAGCAACTGCTGGGTAAACTGAGCAAAGTAAGATGATTCTACAGTTGAGCATGCTGTGGTCAAAATTTTTGTTAATAAATATTAATAATTACTAGATAAGGAGACCCGAGATCTTCTCCAAAGTATTCTGTGCATGATGGATAAATTATGGAACATATTCTGTGCATGATGGATAAATTATGGAACAAATTACTAATTATAGACTATTCTTTTTAACTTGAGCACAGACACAGTTACATGGAAGCATTTGGTTTATTTGCATGATCTGTCATTTTAAGACTGTTAGCTGCATATTCACTTTTTGAGCTTGAAAAGATTGCTAAAATTGTCTCAATTTTAAAAATGATTTTGCTTTTCCAGATGTGCACTAGATAGTGAGATTATATGATAGTCTTTCAAGAAAATACAAGATTTGAATTTCAAATACACTGAAGGTTCTTAGCACAGTCCATAATCAGCAAAATTATCACTCAACTCAGCACATTTCATCACAGCTAGTAATCTCTTCTCATGTGAACACTTGAGTTAAAAATATTTCCAGTAAAGATTTGTAAGTGCAAAAATGTAACAACTGAAACACTGCTATATATGGTATAATTAAGCACTTGTTTTTCTGCACATGACATATGTTTTCATTCTGTATTGGAACTTCAATTGGATCTAAATTACTCTGGATCAAACAAAAATGTGTTCAAAATGAAAAAGATGGCTCGCCACTATTATTAAATCATTAACCAAACAGAAAAATTCTGGGCTATGAAGTAAAACTGAAATCACCAGCCAAAAACTAGAACACTAATTCTTAAGTATATAGCTAGCATGCAGTGTTTATCTTTTATTATATTGTTTAAACCATTAAATTATATTTTCCTACTGTTAAAAATCATTAGCTTCCATAACTTCTTCTCAGCTTTAACCATAACAGATTGTTTAGATGCTTATGATTAACTTCCTAACTGAAAGCAAGTAAAAAAGTATATGTGATCTAATGGTACATTTATGTACATAATCTCAGTTCTACAATATTGTTTTGGCACTTTTCTTCTGACCTCACCTGCCCTCTGACTCAAGGATGAAGTGGTATTTCTATAAAGAAGCCTTCATAATGATCATGCTAACAGTGAGCTCTGGGAAGCATTTGAAGAACACAGGCCTTGAATCCCCTGAGCAGCAGAGCCACCAGCTAATGCCTTCTCTAGCAATTTGGAATGCATACCACCTTTAATAAGAATAATTGTATACGAGTGTCCCATTTTAGCTGAGATACTTTTGTGAGCTTTCTCTTGATTTGTTAAGTAAACTAGCAAAAATTCCAAAGATGTCAATTAGGATTTATTAATTTTTTTTCCAACACACAAGAAATAAATAAAGATGGACCACAGACCTTGTCTGTCAAAAGGAAAAATTTCTCATCGCTAATGTCCTTGAACCTGATTTGATCCACTCAACCCCTGTTGCAGTAAATCTGTACAGCATCAGCAGGTGCAACCATTAACAGCTCAATGTCCTCTTAGCCAATGTTTGTGTGTTCTATTTATTCCAATCACAGCCATGGCACTGAATCAGGCAGCACTATGGACAGATATTAAAAAATACTGCCTTTCCATTAATTTTAAATGACCTTTTATTCTATGTTTAAGCTTGAATTGAATGAAAATGTGTTATTTTGTCATAGACCATGAAAAGAAATTACTTAAAGAGATTGCAGAGTGAAGGTTAGCCTTTAGTCTTCAGAAACTACTCTGCAGAAAAGCAATGTGCTTGTAAAGATGCAAAGATAAGGCAGAAATTATCTCCCCTTGTCATAAAAATATAGACAGCTTTTGGAAAACAAAGAAAAGGCATCAAATTAATGCTCAAACCTCTATAACATGAGCCTGAACCTCTCTACCTGTCAGTTGTGATGAATATGCTCTTGTGAAAAGCCAGATTATTCAGAATTAGACATCTTTTCAAACTTTCATGGTGCAGGAAGGTCTCTAAGGGAACAGTAAAAGTAGACCTCTGCATATAACAACAGTTTTAATGGCAAAAATTCATCAAAGTCTGTCAGGAGATATTTAATGAGTCAGTTAAGATAAGGAATAATGATGCCGGGAAACCCACAATCTCCTAGCATAAGAGGAGTTCTGTTGTTTTCTTCACTAATATTAAGAGATGCAAACTGCCTTCTATCCATAACGGTATGAAGAGGGATAACAGAATTCCTGATGCATGAAAATAATTCATATTTGTAGATGGAGTAAGTCAAACTTCAAGTTAGGATAAATTTCAAACCCAAAATTTTGAAGTGGAAAGCATCAAGACGGATTATGTAGTGGTCTTCCTTTGCTGAAAACCCTACCTACATATTTAAATGACTCTTTTCACATCTAACCATACCAAGAAATTCTTAGAACTTAGCTCTGAGGTTGGCACCTTATTCACAGAAGGACTAAAGGGCTACATGTTGTAGCTGTTCTAAACCAACAGTACCCCAGTAAGTTCTAGGCAACTGTGTTGATTTAACTGAGCTAAGGATCCATCCCAAAACTAGCGGTCTAAGATAATACTGAAGATGGGTGGGGACTGCGCATCACTTCTGCACCCCAATTCACTGCTTTAATCACAAATATATTCATTCTTCACAATGTTTTTTACAGTCCTATCTTAGTTCCAGTGAACTGAGCAGCTTACCTTCCCACCAACCCTATGCAAAGCTGGTTTGTCCCTTGTTTGCGTTGCTAAGGAACCTCCAGAAAGCAAATAAAAGGCAAAATGGACTTTAACGCATTTTGATACCACAGAGAATTGCACAGAAACCCTTTCTCAGTGTATTTTCTGTAGAATCTTGTCTGTTTACTTGTATGAATTATGTGATCTCATATGACTTAATTTACACTGCTTTTAAAATACTCTTGACATGAAAAAACAATAGGATTTCTATAGCTCACCATCAGTAACCTCCAGCTGAGCCTTTGCTAAAATGCTTCCAGCAACCGTCAGTGCTTGACAAATGTAGTAGCCTGCATCAGACCTCTGAATGTTGGTAATAGTGAGGTCTCCGGTTGGTGACACTGAATATCTGCTGTTAGGTTGGAGAGGCTGGTTTGGGAAGAGTAGATTCTGCAAAGACAATTCATCTCACATCAGTTCAAAATACCAAAAGCACCACTTTTCCCTAAGCTAGAGAGATGATGACTTTTCCTTAAAAGCACTATATATATAAAATACAAGAAAAAGTAAGTGTGGTTATGACTTCGTGAACACATAGAGCTAAGCTTTCCCTGCCTTGGGCAACTTGCAGTTTAAATTAGAAACAGTCTTTTGACAGCACACAGTGGTGTGTTCTGGCTGGGGGTGTAAGCGAGGAGAAATTTTCCAACAATCACACTTCAGTGATTTATATTTGTGACACATTCATCTTCATTCTGAATGTAATTGTTATAATATACTTAGTTGGCTATCAAACCAGGAGGACATAATACTACAGTAAACATCAGAGAGCTAGCAGAAAGAATTGAGTCCTGGAGATCTGAGGGGAGAGTAGCACTATTGTTTGACTGTTAATATGTTCTGTGCAAAGGAGAAAGAAAGAACGTGGCACAGAAGGAAAGCTGGGAGGAAGATAGGAACAGGTTATAAAGTAGGAGAAGCTGGCAGAGCATGAGAGCTTTAAAGGAGAAATTAAAAACTGGGATATACCGAAGGAGAAAATCAGCATGGAGCCTTGAGGGTAAAGAGAAAGGGTAGAAAACTGATGTAGAAATCACCAGAGAGAAAAAATAATTTAATGTAAGATAAGGCATCAGTTAGCACAAAAAAGGAACATTAGCTTTTGCCTTGGGGCTGGATTGGAGAAAAGAGAGATGTCAGTAAGAATACTGGAATGGATGTAGTAGTCATTGCATATCATGAAGGATTGAATTAATCAATAATACAGAAAAGGACTGCAAAGTTTTTAGTGATGAGCTGTTTTCAAGGAAAAAGTTATATCATCTGGCACAGCTCTTGATGTCAAAATAAAAGAGGCAATGTGAACAAAGGTCAGCAGCACTGACCAATAAGACAGAAAGGGGAACAGATTAAACCACAATTAAACAACGGGAATTCCAGGCAAATAGGATCTGGCTTTTATGTCAATTCAACAAGCCTCTATGAAAAATACAGTTGCTTGTATCAGGAATATCCCAAAACAGTGTCACCATGCTGTGACAAGCTTTCAGTCATTACTGCAGCTCGGTATAGCTCTGCTGTGGTATCTAATGACAACTCTCTAATAACTTTAAAGTTTGTCTATATGGGCTTGTCCTGGTTTGGCCAGGACAGGGTTAATTTTGTGTGGAGCCAGGTTATTCTATACCATGCTGACATCATGCCCCGGGGCCAGTTCCAGTGTGGGGGCAGTTCACGTTTGGCTGCTTTGGTGGGCTTGGTCCGTCACTGTTGTCCGGTATTATTTTTTTTGTATTGCTCCTTTCTCACTGTTACCGTTGTTTTTTGTTAACTGCAACTGCTTATTACATGTTGGTTTTTTATATATATTAAACCTTCCTTATCTCAACTCAAAAAGGCACTTTTAAACCTTTTTTTTTCCTTTCTCTGTCCGCAACCTGTGGCAGAGGGGAGGGGGCAGGGAGTGGCAGCGTGGCCATGCAGCTCCAGCCACCCCTCAGCCTCAGCTGTTACTAGATCAATACAGGGCTAAAAGGAAAATCTACAACTATAGAGTAGTGTATTACACGATTTTTCTGCAGATTTGCTTCTTCTAAAAGAAGAGAGCCTACAAGAAAGCTGGTGAGGGACTTTTTACAAGAGCTTGTAGGATTAGGGGTAATAGCTTTAAAGTGGAAGGGGGTAGATTTAGATTAGAAATTAGGACGAAGTTTTTCACTCTGAGGGTGGTGAGCCACTGGAACAAGTTGCCCAGGGAGGCTGTGGATGTCCCAACACTGTATGTGTTGAAGACCAGGTTGGATGGGGCTTTGAGCAGCCTTGTCTAGTATAAGTGTACCTGCCCATGGCAGGGGGATTGGAACTAGATGATCTTTAAGGTTCCTTCCAACTCAAACCATTCTATGATTCTGAAGTAGACTTTAATGGTTTACGAAAAATTACTTGGAACTGACAAGCAACAAACTTGGATTTTAAAACATTCTGCTTTGAAGTGAAACTCATGCCATCTGTCCGGTTTTGGCGATAAAAGGAGAGCAATACGCTTTAAATAAGATCTGACACGCCAAACATCCTTATAATTGCATTAACCTACTAGGCTACTTGTCACACCAGAGTGAGTCTTTGCCCTTACCACCTTCCAATGTCAGTGTTCAAGAAATTTTTCATAGCGAATTTTTCAACAAAAATCAATATGGGCCCAGTAAACATGTCAGATACAATAAGAAAAAAGTGTGAAAATTCTGAAAAAAATTCAGGCTATGGGGCTAAGTGGGTCTCAAAAAATTGCCTTTTTCTGAATTACTTCAAACCTTTCATAATTGGCATGACTGGCACAAATACCTACTGAATCAGGATATTACGAAAATGCCACTAAATTTTATGAGAAAAGGAGAATTTTTTAATATAGCTGAGCTTGACTCCATTTATCACTCATTATGCAAAGTGTAAAAAGAAACACAACATAAAAGACAGTGTAAGGATCAAGCTCCTAACTCTCAAGAGGAAAAAGATCCAGAATCCTCTTTACCACTGCATTAGAAAGGGGAGGCTACCCTTCTTATCTTTAGCACAGGCTTTTCTGTTCCGGAGAGGTATCACGTCCCAGTGAATATTTCACACATCAGGAAGAATTCATCAGTCTCATGACTCCTCCCTTCAGAGACGAGATAACTACGAATTGTAACTTGTCCTGAATTATGGTATAACCCCTTTAAAAATGTTTTTACAACTTCACTTGTTTTAATTAGCTATCAAGTTGCTCATCTGGGCAGAGTGGTAGAATGGTGGGTTGCAACCAAGGGGACCAGGGTACTACCCCTGATATAATAGCACTGAATTTATCTCAAGGTAAAATTTAACAGAGTCTACAGGTTATGCCCTGCCCTGGTGCATTTCATTGGTAGGTGGCTATTAGACTCTGGGGAAAAGGCTACTGAGCACAAAGGACCAGCTCTTTACTTACAAACTGGCACAAAAACAGACTCAGAAGGGAACAGCTCCCCTCCCTTCCAGCTGGTTGTGCTCAGAAACACACAATCAGGAAATGGATTCACGATGAAAAATGCCCTACAATTACTGGAGTGGGCTAACATGACTACATAACATTACTCTGAACACTAATAGCGGTGCCGCAAACAGTTCCTCGAGTAAAAGCAGAAGCAAACATTGTAAACCCAAACAACAATTTATAGCTGGGCACGCAAAGGTGAAAAGTTATGTAATTTGGCCAAGATAGCATCCTTCAGATTTGTAAGATGATATACAGAATGTGGGAACTCACCTATTCCATGGCACCTCATTGCAAAATCTGTCAAGTTGTATATTAAGACGGTAACACTAACCTGTGTTACTTCACTGATGCTCACTCAACTAAGATTAGCATGAGGGTATAGTGAATCACAGTGAGCTATTTCTCAAGGTTTGCTTGTAAACCATATAGGTATAAATTTTTATGTTGCATTTATTTGCCAAAAAAGACCATGCTAACCCTCAGGGATCTGGTTCTCAATATGGTAATTAATTTTCCAGGTTTGTAATTAAACAGCTTCAACATGGTACAATCAGTAGGTAATAACATTCAATTAAAGACACAAGATGCATTTTCACCTTAAAATGTTTTTACCCTTGAAGTGATACAAATGGAAGAGGATAAAATAGAGTATTAACACTTTTCAATTACGCTAAATGACTTTAATCCTGCAAATGATGTCCTACTTTAATTAGAAGCTCTTCTCTTTATTACAGCATGATGGATGTCCACTTTATTAGATTCAAGTGTGACACTATAAGCTCACTTTACATAAACATTACCGTGTTATTAAAATGCTCTACAAGGAAGGGTTTTGAAATGTTTGCTAGCACATCAGTACTTCCTACTTTCATTTCAACACGCTATTCTACTTTCCCCTTGGAATAATTTTCATCTTAGTGAGACTCACAATGCTGTGCTTTTCCAGGATGTGATCTATGGAGGCCAGATCTAAAGTTCTCCAAACAACACACTTGAAGATTAAGCTTACACTTATAGAAGCTTACACTCATAAATTAATAGTGTTGTGTCTTTGTAAGCCACAAATGTTACAAAGTACAAAATGCTGCCAGCCTTGGTCCTGTAATTCTGGGCCAGTTATCTGACCTCGTGTGAAGGTGAATCAGAAGCAGGCGGGGCAGAGTAAGAGATCTTTGATTCAGTTCTTACCTCATGTTTTAATGAGCTGGTACACACAATGCCTTCAAATTAGACAAAAGGCACATGGGCACTGCAGAGCACAGCACGGATACTTGAGTTAACTCACATATTGCCGTATGGGGAAAAAGTAGCAGAGGTCTCTAAATTCAGCCAATGAAAAAGGGTAAATAGCAAGACAGGCTTCATCAGGTAGCTGCAGAAGGCACTGTCCTTGGGCATCCATTTGCCCCTTTTGATCTTTTCTCAGGTGCAAAAGAGAGTACAGCACATACTTTACAGTGTTCAAATTTAACATAATAACATCAATTACACATTGAAAGCAAGAAGGTCTGACTTCTGCTGTAACATTGTGCCAATACAGCAACAGCAGTAAAAAAATGTTATGCCATGATATTCAAATATTAAGCTGTAGAGCCTAGTAATGGCTACCTTAGAAATTTTGCTTTAAAAAAATGACAGTAAGGATCAGGGAAAAATTTCCAAAGTCAGATTCAGAAATTTCCTGTAACAATTTACTGAAGAAAGCATCTGCATGTTCAAAACCTATATCTGTATGCATTATGAGAATACGCCAATGCAAATCAGCTTGCTAGATATGTATCCGCGTGATCATGTCTAGACAGGTTGTGAACTGTAATTACTGACTCTGATTAGTTAAAAATTGAGTCATACCTTTTTATCTACTAAGTTTGTCTCACCTATGTGTTTGATGTGGGCTTCAGAATGAGAAGTCTTTAATCACAGAATTACAAAATGTTAGGGTTGGAAGGGACCTCTGGAGATCATTCAGTGATCATCCTATGCCAGAGCAGGGAAAAATTTATAGTGTTACTTTCTACATGTTTATACAGCACCTTAGCACAAGTTTCACCAACTTAAATGGTCTTTGAGTTCTTCACAATATTAATATTTTTAAAAAACAGCAAAAAAATGTCAGTTGATAAGAGTGATAGTTTTAAAGACAAATTCCTGTGAGAGATTAAAAGAATCTATGAAAGGTAATATAATTTTCTTACAAATATAACAATACAACTATTCAGAAAGGCTTAAAAAGTTATAAGTGTGCTTATAACTTACCTGGCTTCCTTCTTTTTGCCAGAAAACAGCTGGCTGGGGATTTCCCTTAGTTTCACAAGGAAAAGTCACTGTTCGACCCTGGGCTACAATCTGGTCTCGTGGTCTCACCACAAACTGTGGAGGAGCTACAATGTAAGAAAAAACATGGTGTAAGTTTAGGCTATTTTTCAAGAGGGAGATGAGGAATATTGAAGGAAAGAGACAACATTATGGAGACTTGTTTTATGCCAGAGGACATAACACGAGAAACATTAATTAGTATAGACAGAACTAATATACAAACAAAAATAACAACAGCAACAAAAAGAGCAGCAACATCAGTATGTGATATCCCCACTTGTAAAAGAAAAAAGAGGAAAAAAAAGGAAAGAAACATTACAGCCATACATGCCAGAGTAAATTCTGAGGAAAAGAAATGCTAAGGAGCAGCAGTCAGGTGTTTAGGATGCCGGCTCTGTAAGTGTTCTTCCTTTCATCTGGGCAGATAACCAGCACTCTCGTATCCTCTATGCTTCATAGGGCTTGTTGTTTTTTCTGGTGTTATCATGCATTGCAAGGTTCGAATTAGGATATACAGACTGCCTTTTTCAGTCTGTCCCTCTAGACTTTAAAAAAAGATTGAGGAAGGAGAGGAAGGTCTGGATGACAGCAGAAGGATAGAAGTTCAAGAGCTCACTCACTTCTGTTGGGGTAGTGTGGTCAAGAACAAAGTGGGAAGGAAGACTTGCTGTCAAAAGAATGGTTGCTGAAACAACACAGACTTGGGAGATCCAGTTTTCTGCTTGTGTAAAGACAAGAAAGAACCAAGAGTTGAAGAGTTAGTAGGCAACAGTGAGTGGCAAGTAAGAAGGAATATGTATTCAGGAGATCAGGAAGAGACAAGGAAAATAAAAAAGAAGAAAGTGGAGCTAAAACAAGAAAAGAACCGCGACTGGCTATGTTTTCAAGTAGATGGCATTAACAATGTTCAGACATAGGGGACCAGAAAGCACAATCAGAAGTGAACAATTTCTAAAATAGAGATTAGCTTGGCTTATCTGGAGGTACTGACAGAGAATAGAGAGTCAGTGCTTGGTAGGGACAAGAAGAGAAATAAAAGCTATTAAGGTGCAGAAGGAAAGTGGGGAAGAAGCAGTGTTGGAGGATTTGAAAGAAAAAAACTTGACATCAGTGACTATGTTGAGCATGATGTGATAAAGGAAATGACTTTTCTATGCATGACAGGCAAACCCTCCAGTCTTGGTTCAACACTGGAATTCATGGGAACTGAACTGATACTATTTGGCATACCTTAAAAATGTAAGCAGTATCTCCAAACATTCTAATCAAAAGACTAGCTCGCTTTTGGGGCAAGATGAAGAAGGGGACAAAATAGTGAAAAAAATCAAACAAACCACATTCATTTTCTTCTATTCCACTATTGGTTTGCTGGTTCTGGAGAGGGATGGTTTAGGAACACTAAGCTTTTAGGTAAACAGAATTTAAGTGTTTTAGAAAACCATATTTCCACCATTACAGTTACAAACTCTTTAATTAGGCACGAAGAGCAATCAAGACCCAGCTTCTGATTACACCTGCTGACAGCACAGATGCAAATCTGCTAACTGAATAGAAATGTATGTAGATCTGATTTTTTTGAAATACACTTTGCAGTTATCTCATGAGGTACTTGCCAAGGCTTTACAGATCAGCAGAAGTCTAAAGAGCACCAGTTGAATAGTGTGTGTGTAAGGCACTCTCAAAACAAGAACTGTAAAGTGCTTAATAAACATGAATCACCACCAGTTTAGAAGGCAGATGGTGAGGATAACATAAGGAGTCTTCCTTCTGCCTCATACCTAAACATAGGTTTTGGCCTCTCTGGAGAGAGAAGCGTCCACCTCTTTCCTAGGCCTCAGGGAGTGTTAGTCTTCTGAAAGGGCAGGGACGAAGCGATAGGTGCCCTGATGCTGACTGTTTACATCCATATGTTCAGAGGTTCCTGTAGGAGCATAGGTGTTGCTACACATGCTCTAGCATCTGAACTCATGCTGTACTATTCCTAAAGTCCTGGACTGCAGCAAGCTACTTGTTTTTCCTTCACCTTGTTTTACCTAGCATATCTGTATGCAATCCCTACAGGTGTCAGAAAACAGTAACGTGGTGATCAGCACGTGTTGTTCTTTCAATCGTATAGGAAGGGAAAGAAAGACCTTTAAGTTGTGAATTAGAAACTTCCATTCCTATGGGTATACCTTACACTAAGGTATCTCTACAGTTCTGACCACCCACTTACTAAAAGTTACTGAATTTGTTCAGTGTTTGCTGCTCAACCATAGAAGTTAATTGCCCGGGATATTAATATAGAATCAATAGCAACCTCAGGCAGAGAGCAGAAAACCTCTAACCTCCTCAGGTGTTGTATCTGCATTTGACAGGAACTATGTGTGAGTCCTGTGTCTATGCTGCATTATGGGTGGCCTCAAGACCATAATCTTTCTATTATGATGCTAAAAACCTTGTGTCAGGAGACCATTCCATAGACCACACCTAAGCACGATTGATGCCCAAGATCACTTTGCAGGCTTGCTTGGTGTACTGGGGGTTTGTTATGCCGATGGTGCTCTGAGGCAGCTCAACAGAAGGAAGAAGGGTATGGGATTTCCACGAATGTATCTTTCAAATCACGCACCCAAATAAATGTAAAGAAGGTAAATTTAAGGGTTCACCTGAAACATTCTCACACACACAAGGCTGTATTGCACTGAATTTATTGCTGTAAGCAGACTTTCCAACGACCAAATTAAGATAACTTGGTAGTCAAGGAATAATGTGAGAGAAATCTCCCAGTTTCTATGTAGTTTCTATTCTGCCCTGGTAAGGCCACATCTGGAATGTTGTGTCCAGTTCTGGACTCCCCAGTTACAGGGTGACAGGGAATGACTGGAGAGAGTCCAATGGAGGGCTTTGAAGATGATTAAGGGACTAGAACATCTTTCTTATGAGGAAGGACTGAGATCCCTGGGGCTGTTTAGCCATGAGAAGAGAAGGCTGAGAGGGAATCTTATCAATGTTTATAAATATCTGAAGGGTGGGTGTCAGGAAAATGGAGCAATCAGTCTCTTTTCAATGGGGCCTAGTGATAGGATGAGGGGAAATGGCCACAACCTGGAACACAGGAAGTTCCACCTCAACATGAGGAGAAACTTCTTCCCTGTGAGGGTGACAGAGCACCGGAACAGGCTGCCCAGGGAGGTTGTGGAATCTCCTTCTCTGGAGACTTTCAAGACCCATCTGGATGCATTCCTGTGGACCTTCCCTAGATAAACTTGCTTTGGCAGGGGGGATGGACTAGATGATCTCTAAAGGTCCCTTCCAACCCCTACCATTCTGTGATTGCGTGATTCTAGTTTTTGACCTACCCCTAACTTTTAATTTCTCTCACTTTCCTAATAGCAGATAAAGGTTTCTTACTTTTGCAAAAAGAGACAAGGAAAAGAAGCAGGAATTAAGGCTGCAGCTCAGTCCAGATAATCTAAGTGACATGGATTGATCCTGTTGCTTTGTTCTCTCCCTGACACAGAAGTCCTCTCCAGCATTTGCCATACTAGGTGAACAGACACTCTGTGGCCTTATAGCTACTAGTTTAGACTTTCTAAAGACTCCAGGAAACAATGACGTATGCAAGGATATCTTTTCTAGCTTTTCTCTGCAGCCATAATTACTAGAAATTTACTAAAAAAATAATATAAGAATCAGAACTTTTATTTAAATATAATCTCTTGATCTCACAAGGAGCTGACTTTTATTGGTCACTACATTAGAGCATAAAATCAACTCCTTCAGCCAGACTATGTAGTATCATTATTTTAAAGAACATGAAAAACAACATTTTGGAAAAATAAAACCTTGTATGTGGAGGTTTTTTATTTATTCAAAGATGGGGTTCTATCATGAAAGAAACACCCATTTTGTTCCAGTTTGTTGTCATATTCAGCTATAGCTCTATTTATAGGCAGCCTCTGATAAAAATGACATTGTTTACAGTATTTAAACATTGTTTTCATCACGTCAGTTTTGTCTACCAATTTATAGTTGAGTAATGCAAATTGAAAATTGAAAGTAACAGTTAATAATTGCAGGAGTAATTCTTGGTCAGGTATTACTATGAAAGCACTAAGACTGCCATTATTCCCAGAGATTGCAACGTGACCGTGCTCAGAGACAGCAAGGCTCCTTTGACAGAACAAGCATTTCGGCTCTTCAATTTTCCTAAAGAGAGAGCTCATTATCTTCATATATAGATGCTGTTTATAAATATAGATAAACACTATTATTCCCATCTTGCAGAAAGGTTAACAGAGATCATGACTTGCTCAAAGCCCAGCTTCAGTGGAACGTTAGACAAAACTGAAGCTATTACTGTTTCTCTCAAAGTAGGTGAATTTTTAAAGCACTCTGAAAAGGTACAGTTAGAGCAATAACAGCATGCTTGATATGCTTCAGCTGCTAAAGTTATGTGGTTCTTTAATGCTTAATTCAAGCTAAACATTAAGGTCATTAGAAGAATCTGTTGAAAAACTATTATGAAGCAGCAAACTGAGTGTTGTGCCTATCAGAGTATTACCCTTTACTATTTCAGATGTAGCATTAACTGGATTGGAATAAACAGAGTGGAAAAACTCTTGCTTAATTGACATTTGAAAGTCATTGACAATGGATCTATAAGGAAATACGTTGCTTGAATTCCAGGAGACTAGCCAAAAATATGAAAAAAAGAACAATCAAGATTACAGACCAAGTATACTTCTATTGAAATTTCTTTTCTTTGTTTTTGAGAAATTTAAATAGTACACAGTAGATTAGATTTGATTTCTGGCAAATTATGCTTTGATACTGCATTCAGCAAGCACTGGCTTCAATCAGTGTCACACTGAAGCTCTGTTATGCTAATAGATGCTTGTGAGGCTGAGCAGGATGATATGGAAATCAGATGGTTGAACATGAATAGAAAGCATAGGCCATGTAAGAGGGGGCTTTGAGATGAGGGGATGGGGGGACCCTAAGGTTAATCACATCATGTTCAGAACTGTTTTTACAGCACAGAACAGTATTCTACTGCAAGAATTAAAATGGAGATAGAGAAGCATGAGCAGTATTGAGCATTACTTATGTTGTTCAAAATGGGAAGAGTGCATTCTGTTGCACTTTTTCTAGATGTCATTTTATGCATGACTGAATGGATGTTTTATTTTATTAATAAATGTATATGAAAGTAACCTCTGCTCAAGTGTTAAAGAGCTTTATTAAAAAAAAAAAAAAAAGAACAAATCCAAAATGAATACTGCAAACTATTTCAAAGGTATTTCTCAACTCTTCTCCAATCTTAATAGCAGAACCTTTAATCTGATGGGATGGATTGCATTTGTTTCCTTCCCAGTAGTGTTATTGAATACTAAAGGTTACACTGAGTCACCAGGAGCTGATAAGGCTGCTGATGTAGAAGAGAAGCATGACTGAGATAGTGAACTCATCCCTCCTAGGTGAACTCTGGTCACCTCATAAGAAATGTGGGAGAAGATGTAGAAGGGGAGGGGAAAATTACCATAGAAAAAATGTGACTTTATAGCAAAAATTACACTGATCCCACATAAAGTGATAGCAATATTTTCTCCCACTGACACAGTTTTCTAAGCTGATCTTGTTATTTGTGGCTCACACTGAATTCAATGATCCTAAGGGAATTTTATTATCATGACTTGCTCACAGCACCTCCTCCAACCCAGGGGTCCTGGGTTTCATAAATTATATTGCTGTGATTTTAATTAAAAGTAGATATTGTAGCAAGTTTTAGTCCAGTATTGCTACCCCAAGCAGAAATGGAATTGTAACCACAGCAACTATTATAAGTACAATTTTTGTTGTTGTTGTTTTCTCAACATCCTCAATTACCTAAGGCAGCCACTATGAGACCAAACTAATTTTACGTAATCAGAACAATTTTCACATAATGAAAACTTTAGCAATCTTTTAATTACATGTACTTAGATGAAATGTCCTCATATACCTTGGCATATGAGGCTTTATTCAAAGCTCATTGAAGCTGGTAGAAACTCCCCTATTGGTTTATGTGGATTGGACCCACTGAAAAAATATCTTTTAATATTTTTGGGAAAGATATCTTTGGATTGGACCCATTGAAAAAATATTACAGGAAAAGAGTGTCAGTAACAAATTTTGACGGGCTTAATTTACAGATTTGACAACCTTCCACTGCAACTTATTTCAGTTGATAGTGAACTGCAAATGAAATTCATTGTGACAATTACTCAGCTAGGCCAAAGCAATAAAGATGACTGCTTCATTTTAAACTGAAATTGTTTGTTATCAATAAACATATTTCTGTGACTAGTTCAAAGAGGGCAAGGGGAAAAAAAAGCTGACTTGTAAGTGTTCTAAGCAAAACTCAGATAATGCTCACTAATAGCTTTGAGGAACAAGTAGAAACACACTGGCTGATAAAGCACCCAGATTCTCTAAGACTCAGTTCTGCTTTTCCAGGGAAAATACAGCAAACCAATGTAGTATTTCTATCCACCATCTTTTTCAGCATTGTACATTTGCAACAATAAATTAACTTCATAATAATCCTTTGAACAATCAAAGTTAACACCTGGTACAATACTCAACAGTTCTGCCTGGATGTAAGAAAGCTAGTTGGGGTGATAAGATAATGGCACCTTACCCAAATTGTTTTCTGACTTCTGGAACCCCATCAATAACACAATCTTCTTTTGCAAAGCCCTCAAAGACTTGAAACTGACTATGTCAATACTCCTCTGAAACCCTTACCTCAGTGACAATATTAATGCGGCCACTTCAGCTGGTCTTCAATGAGTGTTGATATTTAAAGAGATCAAATTCAGTTCCAGTCTTACCAAATACAGATCCAGACTTGCCTCTAAGATATTTACACAGAAGATAGCAGAAACCTCCAGAGCTCCAGCTGAAGCACTATGTATTTTGAAAAGGGAAATAACCCTTGATACCACCTATGGAGTAGGACTACTTATTTGTTGGCTTGCTTTGCTGGTTCCAGATACTGGTTTAGATGACATCTGAAGGTAGTACAGGAATTCTTGAAAGAACATAATGATCCCTCACCTTTGCGTGTCATTGGTGAAATCTGTCTAGTAGATATTGGACTTTTGGATGCTTTTGTGATACAAATGTAAAAGAAAAGTATAAGACCCTACTTATATATCTTGCTGTAATGATGTTTGCCCTTTGCATGGCATGAGCTGCCAAAAAGTGCAGATATGAAAGTCTAGCAGTTTTGAAAAGATGTTTTGCAAGGCTACTATGGCTGATTGAATAAACACAGGAAAACAGAAAGTAAGTCCAGTGTCAAACACTAGAAACCTTGGCTGAGTCAGCAATTCTTTCCTCAGAAGTTCTGATCTTCCTAATGGGTATCAAAACTGATGTATGGTTCTTACGACACAAAGTTATTAGTGCACTATTAGCTATGTCTAATGATAAATCAAGGGTGTAGCCTCTGACACAGGAGCCATTACAGACGCCTGAGTGGATGACAGTTTAGGCCCATTACTAATTCAGACATTTCTTATCAGGGATAAACTAATGGAAGCTAAGGATGGTATTTTTCTTTACAGCGAAAAGAATTCTCAATCTTACAGTGTGCTCCAATGATTAGGTGTGTTCACAGACAGGGAAGGAAGTAACTTTTTAGCATACTAGTTACAACTGCATTGCCTGGGAAATGAGTATCCTTTTTTTCTTTGCCATGAGTATCATGTTAGCATAGGAATCTACAACTATTCCATAGTCTGTATGAGTGCAGCTGGACTTTGAAACAAGTGCACAGATCTCATTTTGTGGACATTTTGTTTTTTCTTTAACTATGTTTTCTTCCTTGTTCATTTAGAGTGTTTCCTTTCTTCTATGATTTCTTCTTGATTGGATGGTTCTGCCAATAAAAAGGAGGAACAGGTAGTTTGTGGAGATAACAAATGATTCATGAAGCCCTTCACTAGACCCATGATATTATTTTAAAATGATGCAGGTGGGGGTGGAAATGCAGGTACTTGGTTTGGATTCTTCTTAAAAGGGGAGTATCAGTAATCCATAGCTCAGATACCATTGATACTGCTTCAAAATTAATTCTCATATGTCCTGCACCAATAGATCAAATACACAAAATTAGAAGCACAGGGGGCAAGTGGAGAGAACTTTCAGCAGGTTGAATGAAAGGAAGCACTGGGGGAGAGGAATTAGGCTACCATGGGGCAAAGGTAGAGAGCAGGGTGAAGTGAGGTCTCAGAGAGCTTATTACCAGGACCAGTTCTGCTGTAAATGCCCTTCATGCCACCCCTGTCTTGTGAAAAGTGAGAAATTCCTTTTGTTTTGTTTGCTGTTTTCAGATGAGCCATGTAAAAACACAACACTGAAAAGATCACGCTTGAATAATTTGAGAATGCTAAGTCTTCTTTCATACCTGGACTAATTATTCCAATCTTCAGCTTAAATTCAAGTTCTGAATTTTATGTATAACAATATTTTTATCCTTCAGTCGTTCTGAAACACTGAAGCAGATAATCTCTGAAAGTGCAAAAGCATAAGCACTTTTCTTTCTTTGCAAGAGGTGAAAGAATTCTAGAGAATCAATAAATAAAAAAATCTAACTGTCCTATGTAATTTGACATTTAAAATCTGTCTTTCATCCCTGGATGACCTAAAAGAAAGAAGTGCAATAAATCTGCATGGTGGGAAAAAAGAGATATGAGATAAACAATAAGGAGAAAGCAGCAAGTTTAGTTTATGTTCAAAGTTTCCCTGCCAATTTAATTTAACATAACTGCCAAATCTGCATTTATAATTTTTACAATAAAAGTTGAAGTACAAAAAAACCCCAATATACTACCAAGAACTTGTTATTCCTTTTTCCCTAGAACCAATGTCAACAAAACAAACCCGTGAGAATAATTATTTAAAAATCCAACTCTGTCTTCTACATAGCAGAAAAGCATGTACTTTCTGCCAGTGCTCTGAGTTCAGAAGCAGAACTTTTCCTGATCCACTCTTCCTTTTTGTTTTACATTTAAATATTAAGTTTAAATGTCTGGTCTGAATTTCATCTCAACATTAGACTGTAGCCTGCTCTCATTTAATCATACATCTCTGTTCTATTATATCTTGTCCAAACATCTCTTTTAAGTGGCCCCTGCACGTTACAGATGCTCCTGGAAAATCCCTTCTAGAAAGTCATTTCCTTAGTTTTGATGCATATAAAGAGAGGTAGCGCTGATTCTGTCTGCTCAATAACTTACATTATTCAGGATTTTCCCTACACTAGGCAATGCTTTTTCATTTTTTCTCTTTTTCCTCAAGTGTCTGAGGTTCAGGATATACCTTTTGCTCAGATCAGATAGAAAAGATGTGCTTTCCTAAAATCTTAATACTTTAGCCTGCTTGCTAATATAAACTGTGTCATTAGGGGATAGCTCATGCTATGATACCTTCTGTGAATTTAGCAAACAAAACAAATTATGCCAACAAAAAGACATGTAATCTGCCATGATTCCTTTTGTCATGGGAGATAGCAGGAGGATTCGCTGGTAATGTGTTTAAAAAAGAAAAACATACCCCTTGCTGATATAGTAAGATTTCATCAAAATAATGAGTGTAATCTGGTTATCTCCTTCAAAAAAACATGAATTCACGTGCTGAAGAGAAGAGCTAAAGAGATGATGAGAAGAGTAAAGAGCTAGATAGGCTTATAGGCTACATCTATAGTGAGAAATATCACAAATTCCTGGCTTGTTTACCCCCTTGAGAATAAAAAAGGCTGAGAAGGGATACCCTGCTCCGTTTGAGCCACTGTTAAGTGAAGAGAGGAAAAGGAGTTAGGAAAAAATAATACTATTTATGCTGACTGACAATCCTAGCATTCAAGGAGTGGGGCATACAGTGGTTTTGCTGTTGAAAAATACTGAGATCATACCCAAGCTGTAAAATGGCTAGCAGCAATTGAGCAAAGAAGGTAAAGGGAAAATTGAATGGATTAATGTATTTATTTCCACATAAGTGATTTCTCCTTTTAGAAAAAACAAGGGAAAAGTTTTGGGAAAGAACACATAAGAACACTGTTTCATACACTAATATTCAAAGACTTATGGAGAGACTTAGAATCCACTGCAGTAAGAAAGTGATTCTCACTGATTTGAGCATACTTCAGGAAAGTTAAAAAAGATTTACATATCGAATTTCTTAAAACCTACTAAAGCTACATTTCAGCGATTAAAAAAAAAAAAAAAGGTGCTTGATCCCTTCCTGCACTTGCTGTAACTGGGTTTTCTCTATGAGAAGCAGTATGAGTACTGGCACAGACTTGGTGCCAGAGTGGAATGAGCCAGGACTTCACAGTATGACATACTAGAAAACCAAGTACATGCAGTGCCATCTTTCACACTTATTGAAGAAGAATCCTCTATAAGACCTTCACTGTTTCTATTAGGCATTATCTGGCACACCCAAGAAGACCTGGAGCAGCTGGAAACGCAGCTGAGTTTTGTGGACAAGCACTTAAATGCTTGGTGGTTCATGTGCTCGGTGTCCACTTGCAGTGCCATTCTGGCCCATATATTGCAAACATTGTATTTCTCTGACATCTGAAATCATTACAAGATTCAAGTTTAAGTTCAGCTAGTGGACTTTTTCCAAAGTAGAAATGGTAGGAACTTTAGGATTTTTAGACTAGTCTTTAAAAGGCTAAGAAATGTCAGAACAATCAGCTCCATATTTTAATCTCTTACTGGTATACAAAGAAATCTGAATTTCATACTATGAAATATCTTTAATCTGAAGAAATTGTATGGTTTTCAATATGAATTATCCATTATTCTTTCACTTAAGGAAGAAACAAATCCAAAAAGCCTAGTGTCCACTGGTACCTTATCTTCTTCTGAAAACTTCTATAGGTAGTAGCAGTAGGCAGACCAGCAACATACCTCAACTTGATAAAGATTTGAGATTTCTGCACCATAGTGCCAAGCATGATCTCATCTCTTGTGCCATATGCCAGTCACCATTACTGATACTTTATAAATCCTCAGTGTCTCAAGTGAAGGTGATATATTCATGAACATACTAAAAATAAAAGCATTCATCCTATACAGACTTTCCCTGCAATAGTCAGAATGGAGATTAGAAAGAGATATTTCTCACTTACCAAACTGAACCATCTAAACAATATGATTTCTAGTCACAACGTCTAATACAATTTAGTTTAAAATATTGTTTCATGCTGCACCACTCTTAATAGACCATTAGGTCATGCTAGGCTGATCTATGTCATGAAAACTTCCCAGAGCAAAGTGAAATGCATCAGAGAGTCACACTGCACTTAAATGTCAGTAGATTGTATTTAATTAATATGAAATTAGGAAAATTCATGGCAGGTGTCATTTACATGTTTTTCTCTTCTCCAACATGATAGGGAAGTGAAGTTTTTGTATCTTGGCTGGTCTCCCTTTACTTCCTCAGTTAATTCAATACTTAATTTCTATCCTGGTTGCAAAAGTATCTAGCTATTTGCTGCATGTCGCTTCTTTCTGGGAAGATGAGTCATAGCATATGACAATAAATTAAGTAAACTTGACTTTCTACAAGGTAACTGAAATGTAAAGAACTGTATTTTCACTTGGACATAGTTGAAATTCATTTGCAAACTGAGTACTCTGTCATCAGAATGACTTTTTGGATGATTAGTAAAAAGGTAGCTGAAACATCAGACAGATCTTCAGTGATCTTCTGTCTGAACTTATGTCCTCCATCTTATAGTATAGCAACTGCTTTTCAAAAGAGGGTCCGTGTTGCTTTCAGTGGGACTGTATGAAACTTTCAGGCTCCTCCCAACTTTTGTGCTTCTTTTAGCAGCTATTCTGCAGCCCAACTGCCATAAGAAATACAGCGGAATGTGAAAGCGAGAAAATACTAATTTGCTCATCTGGAAAATCCATCTAATGAGAGAAATGACAATAGAAATGGTCTAAATAGGGATAAATATCTTGTTTCCTACACCCATCTGTTGTAAATCCTGTCAGAAATATTTTCGAAAGGTTATAAATAAGAGAACACCTATTTTAGAAATGGGCAACACATTTATTTCTAGCAGCAAATCCAAACATGATGAGTAATCTGGCATAGAGCTATTCAATTCACCAGCTGCCATCTACCTCAGGCAGAACCTTAGCTCATTTTGTCTATGTAGTATATACCATATGTTAAGAACTGCTTGAACCAAGCAGGGTCTTGGTAATCCCACTCCTCAATTTTCCACTCAAACTGAAATTAAAATAAAAATATCAAAACTAACAGAATATAAATATTTGAAACAGGCAAAAGCTGAATAGGAAATGAAAATTATTCCATTTGCAACAGGAATTGCAATCCTGGAACATTAAAAATACATTTCTCTATTCTTCAGTGACAAGCCATTGAAAGAAAATGGTTTGTCTTGTCTAAAACACAATAAAGAGAAAACACGTCTGTTTTGAATTGGAGGTAGTGATGAAAGGTAGAAGTACCTAGATAATTCTCAGGTGTCACAAAAGAATACAAACTTTTAAACTTCTCCCCTGCAGTTTAACATATACATAACTAATTATAAATACATTTATGTTAAAACATCACCCTCCTAGAGAGCAGTGAGCTTAATAATATTAAGCAGTGTTAACTTCAGCTTCCTTTCTGTAAGGAGAGGTATTTTTGCTCTGTATTCCTGTTAAGTTCCTGAACAAAAAAAAATGCTACAAGATTTGACTCACCATTCTTGTCAAATGACAATTTTAACAGAAGATCACTTGGGCTTCTTGGTGAGGAACTGGCAGTGGAAAGGGAAGTTACTTTGTTTTGCCTTACTGGGCTTTAAATTTTTTAAAAAACAGGATAGGTAGCTGCCTGCTTTGCCTACTTTTGGATGAAACAGATATGAACTGTATAAATCAGTTTCATTTCAGGTCCTTAAACAACAAACAGAAAAGGTATACACCATAATAAGGGCAGCATTGCCTTTTCTATAGGTACAGGATCCGATAAAAGTGATCTAAAGAAACTGATCTGCTTATAGACAGCATTCACCACATACACATAGGTACGGGAGTACTATATGATAAATATCTTTGGAGCTGGGATTATTTACTTAACAATCTTTTCATAGTTCACAAAGATAACCACTAAATTAAATGATTTTATAAAGATCATATGCTCAAACAATAATTATTTTAAGGTCAACCATTCTAATTTACAGTTCCTAAATAAATCGGGTAAAAGAAGAATTTTCTTTGTATCGGATGTTCACTTGCAACAAAATTAAACAGTGTAGGCAAGTAATATGTAAAATTGACCACAGAATGGTCATGCAAGGGGTTCATATACTTGGACATAAAGTAACTTGAGACCAAGAGCTTCCGTATAAGCTCTGGAGATGGAATAATGGATGACTCAATGGCCTGAGAAGTCCTTAAAAAGAATCAGTGTTCTGAAACGAGACACCATGAACATTGCTGAAACCTATCATTTTCTTGTGAGGCTTTCACGCAGCCTGAAACAGTCTCTACTTTGTGGAGTTTTTCCTTGCCTTTCTTTTAAGAGTGAGCAAAGTGAGAAAAATACCTAGAAATAAAATAGTTCAATCTTGTAGCATTTTCTTAGTGAAGAAGCAGCCATAAGCCCCTCTCTCTCTAACATAACAGACTTACATTAGAAGCATACCAAATTCCTACTACATTTTCTAAGCAAAGGAACATTTTCTTGCAAGTTTACTCCAGTTTTACAGTTACAACTCCTGGGATTAATTTATTGAGAACCAGCATAATGCCCAAGTAATACAGTAGTGACTGGGGTTTAAAGCTTGCTATCAAAATCCCAAATGGAGAACAGTGGATTTCCATTCTACACAGGGAATTCTCCAGGTGTGCAGAAGCTATGCTGTNNNTGGCTTGGATCTATGTATGCTAGCTCAACCAAGCTAAGTGAGTGTGAGATCGCCTTAGCTCTGGAAACAGAGGTCTAACCTGGATTTTATCTTTAAATTATTCCAACCTTTCTTTCTCCAAAATTGTAACAGTGAAGAGCTGAGACAAGCTCAAACTCACAAACTTTAGTCAAACACATATCTAACAAAAGTTTTGACAAAATAAAGACTAAATCCCTCAGCAACGTCCATAAACACCAGTTCTGAATTTTCATACTAATCCAAAATAATCAGAGGAACCATATTATTATTCTAAAAGATACATCTAAACACAAACTACAAAAGTCAGAGGAGCAGTGCAACCGGTTATATTATTTAGAAAACCCATATAGGCACAGAGTAAACATCCGTGAAAGAAAATTAAATAATATGTTCAGGGTATTTCTGAAGACCAAAAGTGAATTTCAGCTACTGACATTTACAGATTTTCCATTATGCTCACTTTGATTTTTATAAATTTTCAGAATTAATTTCAAAGGCATGGGAAAAAATTTAAATTTTCAGTGTGAGAATTGAAAATCCAGAGATTGTCTTTCTCTGGACATGTTATTCTCTGGACAGTTTTCATCCTATACAGTGCATTCCAAAATACATTCCAACATAACTGAAGGGCAAAAATCAATGATGAACTTTCTTAACAAGCACGGAAATCTACTCCATCCCCTCTTCAATTTCAGGACTACTTCAGTTCAAAACTCTTTGAAAGATACAAGAAAGACAGGACATGCAAAGCCTGTGCTTTTACCGATATCCAATAAAAGCATAATGAGCTGATCATTTAGGGCCTGGTAGAAGCTCACTGAAGTCAATACAATCCTTTCTGTTGATTTCAATGGCTTTTATACCAGGTCCTTCAACAGACTGTTAAAAACATCTGAATGAGTGATTTTGGCTCAGTATGACCACACCCACTCTGTTTTACTAATTGGTATTTGTTGGTGATTTGGCAAATGCATTTATACATGACACAGCAGGACACACAAAGTTCAGAAATAGCACTTTTGTCAGTCAAAAACACTTGCCTGGTGTTAGACAGTTAAAGCTATTAAGCATTGGCTGCTAATTTCAGCCAGTTAAATGCTGTTGCAAATGAAAGATGAAGCATTGCATGAAGCCATGCTAAAATGGATAGAAGGATGGTTACTTACCAACGGGGCGAGCTGTTGACATTACAATGGTGTAGTGAGAACATAAAAAAGAAATTAAAAAAGAAAAGAATATCTGTCAGAATGCATGACGTGTAATGTTACCTTCCACTATGGATACTACCATGATTGCTAACCCCTCAAATGATAGCCCAAACAAAATGTTTACTCTTGTTATTGTTTTGTCACGTGCCACTATTATCACATGTACTTGAGCATAGCATCTGAACAAGCTGACTGGAACCATTCTCTGAGAAACGTTTTTATTATCTTTGCATGCCATCATCAAGTATTATTGTTAATACCTGATAAAAGAAAAATTTCATTGCATTAGCACAAACTTTTAGATCCCAATAAACACAACAATTTAAGCTGCAGACTGCCAAATGCCATGCCAGTAGATGCAAGGCGTTTGCTTTCCAAGTCAAATACCAATTGAATTTTAAGCATGACCAGCCAGTACAGCAGTAAGGGCTACGGAAAGCCTGGGACACTTTTTCTCATTTAATAATGGGCATGAAAGCTTACAGCACACTGGTTTTCCCTTACTGGCAGTTCTGATAAAAATATAACAAATAGGCTGAAATGGCCGCAGGGATTTCAACCCAGAACCTCCCAAATTACTGCTCTGATAACTTCTACTTCCTAAAAAAATTGCTGCTAAATGATCGACAAGTTAATACTGTTTCAGTTTGATATCAAGACTGAAAGCTGCTGCTACAACTAGCGATTTCTTGATTATAGCAACAGCCCTTCATTATACCTGTGCTGGGGAAGAGGGCTGTCAGTCCCTCTGTTAATAAAATATAGACATTGCCTTTCAGAAGAGCTGAAAAGTTGGACATAAAATTGACTTGAAGTTGCACCTTGTAGGCAAAACTTCCCTTATTTTAGTAGCAGAAGCAGTTACACATTTCTGAGCAACAGCACAATTTTTTCTTTTTCTTTTTTTCTTTTTTTTCCCAAGAAGTTAACCAGCTCTATAAGCTTATGTACAGGCCAGGGTCAAATGTGAGATACGCAGACTCAGAAGAAACACAGCATGCAGGGACCTTCTCAGCTCTCAAACTTCCTATGGCTTTATCCTTACTTTGGCATACCTACTTTATTTAACTGTTTCAAGCCTGCTGCCCTTACTCAACCACCATCTATTTGAAACCTTTCTGGCTTCTAGGATTATGGACATATTCCTTCTTCTGCAGAGGGATGAGGAATAAGAGTGACATGCATCCTTCCAAGAGAGGGCATGAAGGTTGAGTTACAGAAATCAAATTCTGCTGTTGTTTGTGACAGTGTAACACAAATTTCCTGATAGTATCCTCATCCCCTACTTTGAGAAGATGAAGCCATGAATGAGGGAGCTCAGGATTATGCTGTTGTTGCGAGGTTTGCAGCTGTTAACTACACAACACCTGCAAGGATCAAGGCATCTTCAAAGTAAATTTTGAAATGCTATGTGGTTTTGCCCTTTACATGACAAGTGGTTACAGTAAAAGCAGTTTCAGACAAAACTGGCAAAAGTTTAGGGATTCAGAATTAAGGCGTCCTTTAATTTAAAAGACCATTGTTCGTGATCCCTTTAAAGTCAGCTGGAGTTTGCCCTGTCCTTTATTTTCAGAAAATTCAGAGTAATAGCCTTCTCCATTGAATTTCTTGGCTTTTCTCATTTTCTGTCATATCCTGAACATTTAATATGCTTATAATACCGTGGCTTCCTTTGTGTTGGATAAACATCGTGTATTTGACTGTAAATGACAAACCCACGAGAAGAAAATACCCAAGATAATGAAAACTTGCTTTTACTGTAGGAAAAACTGATTAAATTATATATTTCCTCTGTTTTTTTTTTTCACCTTAATTTCATCAGGTTCAAGCCTCAGTGATTTCAAAGGATTTTTCGCTTGGTTCTAGCTATTGTTTATATCACAAGTCTGGATAGAAAATCTGAAAGGCTTGCTCCAGTAAAGTATACAATGGACACAGTTCTAGGAGTGTTTAAAGGCTATTGAATTGGTTGCCAGATTTATTGGTTACCATGATTCTGCCTGTGACAAAGGAACAGAGTTATTATTATTTCTGGGAGTTCACTGTAGTGACTATTTTTCTCATGTTACAAAATGGAAGAACAATCTCTTGCAGAAGCATGTAGCAAGTAAACCTATTTCTTCAGCTTAAAATGGGAAGAGCTGCATTATCACTTACTATCTAAAGTGAACATTGAGATCATATTAGATAATCACAAAACTCTCTGTTATATACCAACGTCTCACCCCACCACAAAGCCATTCAGTGCTTTTTTCCCTTTGAATTCAGCAAATTAAACTGAACTGTGTCCATGCATTAAATGGATGGAAATGGAACCTGGCCTCTTGGGTCAGTTGACCCCAGTTCTAATAAAGCAATCCATTGAGACTTTGAACATTTGATTTAATATATATGAAAAGAGGAGAACAGATAAAGCTAAAAATGTTTTTATTAACCTTTCACAGCTCTACTGCAAACCGTCAGTACGCACCACTAAACTGTGAAATAGTGTCTTCATGATAACCATTGTGCCAAATTGCTGCTTATCTTTTGAAGTAATAACTATTACATTCTATTTACTCATATGGAAATATTAGCCTACAAACTTTTTCTGTCCCCATAATCTTTAGTATGTGTGTATCTACTGTCACAAAAGACACTTTGGCAACTCATTTTTCTACTGGTCTTAAGACCTCCTTACCACATCAAACAGCAGCACATAAACACTGAGTGGATACTAGAGACCAATAGTATTTTAGAAGAGAGAATATGTTAGTCTTTACCTTGTAATACTTAGAAAATTTAAATGGCTAGGGTTTATCTTTCAGATAAAGAGTAATGGTAGAGAATTTAACTATGACAGAGCTAATCATATAATAATACTATCTGCATGACGTTTGGCATTAATAAACATAGTTACTTATTATACTCCTTATACTTATTAGAGAAAGGAACACAAATAATAGCCTAAAGTGATGGCTTACGTATTAAAGTCCATGCCCATGGTTTACATAGTGTTTGCTTTTGCATCTGTTCTTCAATACAAAAGCACTAGAACATCTCTTTAAATGCAGGGAGATCGTATCCTACTGAAGTCAAATAAAATTTTGCCTGAGATATTAACAGGACCAGGATTTCACCTGTGTTGTAAGTCAATGCAGCACTTGCAATGGTTATGTGAAACCCAAACGATGCCAGGTAAGGATGTGGTCCATTTCATCAGAAAGAAATTTATCCATACAGGACACAGGCCCTCTCTCCATGGGAACACTGACCTCTCACAGTGAGGGTAGCAGAGGCTTCCACTTTTCCAACTCGATTCTCAGCAATACATGTGTAGGTTCCCTCATCTGTGCTCATGGCCTTCTTAATGCGCAAAGTGTAGTCATCTTTGATGTCATACCTGCGTTACAGACAAAGAATGAAAACTCTTTCTGTAGACAACACAAATGAACGAAAAGTCTCACCTGGAATACGCCAGTCTGAACCTATCTCGGAGCCAACTTCGGAAGATAAATTATTATCTAGCATTAGATAATTCCACCAAGCATTAATCTTCATGACATTTTTATTGCACTCTGAATTAGTTAGAAACTTTACATGAAATTAGTATTGCTATGTTCATTCAGTATTGGGGCTTTATTAATAATATCATTCACTTTGTCCTTGATCTAGAGCAATAAGATAAAATTAAGCTATCAGACATCAGTTATCAATACATGACAGCCCAGGTTTATCATGCCTTTAACTATGTGAGCTACAGATTTTACCTTTTGCTGATTTTTCCTCTCTATATAGTTTTTCTCTACAGCAGCAACCCTTTAGGAAAATTGTGAGCATGTTGGTAGAATGTGACAGTACACAATTGCAAACAATGAAAAATATATTTAAGCTCTAGCAGGTGAAATTTATTGAAGAGGCACATTAAAGGAGATTTATCAGTTACACAGAAATACTATAAAATTATTCATTAAGGGTTTTCTCTTTCTTAAAATAAATTAGGAACAATTCAATTATGCTTTGTCCATTTCTTTGTTTCTACTACAGTAATAATTCTAAAATCATGAGGATGTATAAATCTTGAAATAATACAAAGTACTTCAGCATGCAGTGAACATTCATTCTCAAGGCATTCAGAGTACTTACACTTAGAAAAATATTTTCAGTTAAATTGTTATTATCCTGCAGAAGTCATGCTTAGCAAACTATTTTAGGCTCTGATTCAAAGCTCATTACAATCAATGGGAGACTTTATCTTGTGTGAAATTTCTTTGGCTCCCCCAATCAGGAAAACTCTGGTTTTCAGCATGATATTTTACTCTTGAAATACTCTCCTGTAAAATTACTTTCAACAACATTTCTTCTAGATGCAATAATCCCATGTTACCTTAAGTCACCTTGAAACTAGACTTAGCTTCAGATTCTTATGTATCAAATAGTGAAATAGGAAGATGAAACTAAAGAAAGATTGAGACTTTGGGAGATGTCAGTGCTCTTTTTCACTGTACACGCGCTCATGACATAACTTCAGAAAACTAATTTACCTTCTCTTTGTTATACATTAAAGACCCTGAGACTTGTTCAGCAAACATATTGAAATCATATGGAAGAGCACCCTTAAATATTTTGATGAATAAGAACGCAATGCAATGAGTTACAGGAATGTTGTGAGGCTCTATGAGCGTTTTTTAATGCTTTGTTAATCTTAAACATTAATTTCTGTGTACATAATATACATTGCTATTGGTTCCTTTAGTATAGACCTGCAGAGAGAGCACTGTAGGCTAGCAGACTTTAAAGCAACTTAGCTCAAAGGATCCTATATGTTGGAACATTTTAAGTTCTGTTATGTGTAATTAAAGCTCACAGCATCAGTTAGAGCATTAGTTGCAATTCCAAGAAAAAAGAGATGTTAAGACATCTTTTCACACTCACTACAATACAATATAGCTTCATTCTATATACAGTAAGTCCATTCCATTCATTAGCAAACAATAAATTTAAAAAAGACCAAATTGAGGCTAACCATTCTATTAAACATAAACAAATAAAATACTTCATTAGGACTTACACTTAATTATATGTATATGCAGTATATCAGGTTTAACAAATGACTAAGAGATATGTCAAGGGGTAGAATAAGTAGATGCCATGACTTCAGAAACTTTTAGGGACAATTTTTTTCATTAGTGTAGTACCGTTGTGGAGGGCAGGGGGAAGTTATGATGCTAGAGAACTTAATATGCAGTTTCTGGAGCAGTGTAGATCTATTGTAACTACATTCAACAGCCATATGCAGTTGAGGAACATTTCTTCCCGACTGCTCACAAATTATGTCATTTTGCATGCTGTGCTGCACTAGTCAGTAGAAATCACTGTTTTCGTAAGAGAGAAAAGGCAAATTGTTTCCCTTAAAAATCTCAAGAATATGACAACAGTATCCCACAATGATGGAGCAGTTACTTGTCTTTGGCAACCACAGAGTCGCAGACAAGAAAAATCCTTATTTTCTTGACATGAGGCCAGATTTAGGGGACTAAAAATATAAAGTTGTATTCAGCTCCTGTAAGATGAGAAAACTAAGATCAGTTGTAATATAAATATGAGTTGGATCTAGAAATAATAAAGCTGGGAAACAATTAGCCATTTATTTTATTGCTTCTTTTTGTTTTTCTTTTTCTTTTTTTTTTTTTGTTTTTATTTTTGTTTTAGGACAAATGACATCCCTGTGGTTCACTAACTGCTGCTGAGATAAAAACAGACAAGCAGCAAGACTGTATCTGACTTAGTGGTTGCTTGAACTGGGCTGTAGGCAGCCTGGGACAGGCTCTTCAGTCTGCTGCGTACTGCAGCTGACTGGCTCTTCATCTCACTGATGTGCTGGTGCTGGCATGCCAGCCAGCTGCCTTGGAGGCTTCAGCAGTCTTTATGCTTGCACCTGCCAATCATGCAAATTGTGCAAAGGCTGTGGAGGAAACGAGCCAGCTGCATGGCATGCCAGGACGCAGAGCGAGGGTGCAGCCATCATCTCCCACTTGGGTTGTGAAATGGAGGGTGGTGTAAACATGTCACTATCATGGCCCAGTTATCAAGTACTTCAAGGAGAGGTCCAGCTCTCTTAGTCTGCTCCTCCAACAAGGCCATACTGGGTTTTTGGACCACCCTCACAGAATGTTCCATCTAGCAATTAGATTCACACACAGAGGGACCCATGGGACATTGTAACCATCTGCTGTCCTGGAGTATTGATACGCTGCCCCTCAGTCATCTGTTCCACCCACATCATCCCCAGAAGTCACCACAGTTCAGAGAAGAGCTCTGACAGATGAAGCAGGCAGGAAGGAGAAAGGAGGAAAACTGGCTTTTAGCTTGACTCACAGCAGCACAAGGAGCTTGTATGAGAAAGGGACCAGAAAGTAACAAGGAGCCTCAATATGTTTTCAGTTTCTCAAGCATCCACCTGCACAGTCTTGAACAGTGTCTTGTCTCCTCTATGTCCCAGAGCATCATATTGCCATAGCAAGATGTTTACACCTGAATTTCTGGAGTTCACTCTCAACTGGATTAGTGCTACTGAACACTTGGGAATCAAGATCAGGTCCCCTCTGACTGCTAATACCAATCACAGAGGGAGGTTACCAGACTCCTGGACTGATGACGGAATGGCAGAAAAACAAAGCGTACTGGTTAAGTTGGTCCTTGACATTGTCAGTGCATTAAGAAGGCAATGCTTTCAAAATATGTGCAGTGTCAAGAAACACCTTCTGACATATTGCCCAAATATTGCTGACTCCTAGCCAATTAATGCCAACATTCAGCTAAAAACATAGGATGTCAAACATCAGTTTCACATGTTTGTGGCCATCTAACTGATTTAAGTACTTCTCTTTGTTAAACATTTGGAGGTGCTTAACATTTCAGTTCAGCTTAGACTTCAGCTATCAGAATGAGCTGGTAGAGGTCTTTTAAACAAATGGTGCTTAGATGTAAACCAGCCACTTTTGGGCGCCACATTACATAATTTCTGTTCTACAAGTAATAGCTGGAGTAGGTCTGCATTTAATTAACCAAGAAGGAGGCAGGGGGCAGGGGATTGGAAAGGAAAAAAGAAATAGAGAGAAAGCAAGCAGATGAGAAAACACTGCTGGTGAGGAAATTCTAATAGAAATTGGGTGATTTTGAGTGAAATCTGGCAGTCTCTGGCACATATGAATGCATTCATTGTTGCTAGTTTTGATTAATGACAGTTGTACAATAGTGTGCTGACAGTCACTGCCATACAGACACAATTTTTTTTTTAATATGAAAAACTGCTGAAAATGCAACCCAATCAGATTTGGCCCCTGAACAACATGTGCTATCATCACTGTACCGTGAATTGAGATTGATTGGTAACCAGCTGTGACAAAGTGGGAAAAAGAGCCCTGTCTGTTTCAAGAAAAGAAAAGAAGAAAAATAAAAAACTGAATTGTGTCAAAACCATTACCATCTGCTCAACCAAATAACAAATAAAACAAAACGCATTAACTGTTTTTAAGTATCACAAATTAATGTACTGGGGTTAGAGTCATGCATTGGCTTTAAGCACCTATGCTTCAATGAAATAAAATCTTCATATAATCTTTATAATCTTCAGTTAAACTGGTTTTGTCACAGTTATATTTTTTTCCCCACATTCAAAAGTGTATCTGACCATATTAGCCATCAATCTTCCATGGTTATTAAAAAAAAAAAAGAGGGATTTGACTGAATTTAGAGACATTTAGCAATGTGCTTTTTTTGCATTTGATACACATTTTACTGAGTGCTTCACAGAACCCCTAGGTTTCCTAAAACATGCAGGCGGCTGTGCATAAAAATATATGCACCTCTTTGTCTTTCACATGCACAGGTAGCAAAACTATGTCTGCAACTGGAGTCATTACATTCCTAGACATCCAAGTAGGCCTAACTGGTAATGTAAGGATGCACTTGCTTAGCCAGTGTATTTTAATGTTGTGAGAATGCACTACTGAATTCAACAAAACCAACTCAAAAAGTCATATTTCTTGCTAAAGAAAGCAAGAGAAAAAGGCACATCTTAACTGTTGCAAACTGATGCCATGAGCCTAAAAATATTTACGTTGATTTATACCAGGTACCTATTTTCTTCTAAAACATGACTGTAAATAAATAAATAAATAGAATCAAACCCAATATATAATAGAATCTTTGTATATTGGCTTTGCAGGCTTGCGTTTTTTGGAGATAGCACAAAAATTACTTTGCTCTATTTTCATTTGCCCATTTGCCAGGCTGTTTTGCAAAACACGCACAAAGCTTCAAGATTACTCATAACATCACTGATTATGGAGCCCAAACAGAGAGATGCTACTGGCCAAAATCAGAGTAAACAGGAGACAGTTAAGGAGGCTTAAGCTTCTGTCTCCACTTCTGTTTTGTGGCACCGGCACTTCCTCCCAGTACAGTGCCACAGCTTTTCACTGGCTTCTAGACTCTGTGTGCCAGGTGGAGGGAGCCAGAGAGAAGCTGCAGGGAGACAGAAGTGTGAGCTCATTACCTGCTTCAGCCTCCTGTGAGACTGAAGCTGAACAGAGAGCCTCTGTTCCCAGCAGTGATGTAGCCACCCCTACTGCCAGCTCCCTTGCAAGAAACACTGGGGCTTTTTCACTTCTATGCCCTGCATTGGTAAGTGGAAGAAGAACGAAGCACAAATCTATGTGAGTGACAGCTTTCTGAGTCTCTGGTTTTCTTTCCCTAGCAAAACTTGAGTCAGCAACAGAGATAGTATGAATGTATGTGTTTGTGTGCACTGGTCTCAAATGACTCTGATGTACCCTGAAATCAAGGCTGCTTGTTGCTAGGTGGCTCTAATACACTGCTTACAGCTATGACAGATTGAGCAACTAGGGCACGATCCCCAAGGTGCTGATAGGATGGCTGCCACTCACATCTACGTGTCCAGATTCCCATTTATTCTTTGGCTACGTCATTCATGCCAGAGAAAAGTATAAGAAAATGTGACATTACTTTGCATTTCTTTGTGTGAGGCATATGTGCAAGCAGTCATATAAAATGGTTCATTGACAAATCAGAAAAAGAGCTAAGTGATACAGGTTAATTCACTATTTTGTTTTTCTTCAAATATACGGACAGCAGGTTCTGATTTAGTCTAAAATTTTTAATGTGTTGTGATCTGTAGATTATTTGTAATTTCCTATATAGTGGGTACTCTCAATTGAAATAATATAAAACATGAAGCCACGGTGCACTGTGCCTTAAACCAAGGCATTCAATAAAATGGCCTAATCTCATGAAAGAGGTATACAACACTTACAGTCATTGGGCCAACATTGTGAAAACACATCTATGTCCAAGGAAACAGCAATTTCCAACTTCTCTGGAAGCATTACGCTATGCAGGACTACTCTAACAGGCAAACATACATATGTGACTGCACATTACCTAGTGGCTCACAACATCAGTAGCCACACACTCAGGAGAGGACCAAGAAAGAAAAAATGAGACTGTGTTTTTATTCTTTTGAAATAATTTGAAAACAAACAGAAGTTAAGAACAAAACATGTTTGGGAATCAGTGACTCGCTAAACTCTATCTAAACTAATGCCCACCCTGTCTTTTACCTCTACATCTCTGTTTGCACAGAGAAGCACTCATAGGGAATTACCACAGCATAATTACCCAAAATGGGCTTCTGATTTGATTTTAGTTCCAGACAGAGCTCCACATTTCAAAAACTGGAACGCTGGTGGAAGTATGAGCTAAGAGTCCATGTAATGACTTGGCATGGAGACCTATCCTCCTATCACCAGAAGCGGTCCCTTCTCTCACAGATGAGACACTTTTGTCAGGCACTTGGAGAGGTTTGTATTATTAATGCCTATGTCACAAATTCATCCATCAGAAAAGCATTCTTGATTCTCAGAGTTATCTGTCCAGCACATGCCACTGAAATTAATTTTAAGAAAAAGCAAAATACTGAGTTTGTCCATTTCTCTTTTTAAAAAGTTAAAGTGATACTGCAAGGACTGGAATACAGTTAAGATCTGAGACCAGACTAGCATCCTGCACTCACTAAATATGGCTTGATGTATCTTTTTTAAAGTATGCACACAGGTTATGAGTACTTTGAAATAAACAGAATTTGTGTTGGCCTGTCTCTTATTTGCCTTAAGCATGATGAATGACTACGATAAACTCGTCAGAGAACAAACTGATATATTTTCCAATCTGTATTTTGAATCAGTAACCAACCTTGAAGTGGTAATTAAAGATGAAGTAATGTTAATGTTGTAATGAAAGTGTCTTCAACATTACAGTTGAGTCATAAGTCATATTATTTAAAAGGACGTTTTGCTAATGTTATGTAATGCTCAGCATAGGACTTACCAACAGGAACTGAAATATAGTTCTTAGGGCAAAAACTTTACCTTGCAGTGTTTTCACTGGCAGTTTTTGTTTATTTCTTTTTAAGTGAGATAACTTTTGTATCCCATGCATGGATGGAATATGTTAAAGTAGAAGAAATCCCTGCAGGCCAGCAATTCCAGTAGCATCAATAATGCTACTCAATATTCTGAAATTTATAAATACAATCTATAAACTATATGATTACTTAGCTTTTACTTAGTATACTCTGTTTTTCTGATACTAAAGAATGATTTGAGCACTAGAATGAGTATTTTGAGTGAAATTCTACATTACGTTTTCCTGAGTCTCCTTCCTGCAAGACCATTTACTTACTGCAGTCCTCTATGAGTGGAAAATTCAGAGCAATACATATTTGAGGCTACAACTACTGGCATTAAAATTACTGTCAGAACTCTGCTAGTGACTTCATTAGTTCTCTGAAATGTAACAATTTTAGGATATTAAATAAGAGAATAAAAAAGAAAACATTATCTTGTGACAATCCTGTTTGAAGTGCACTGCCAGTGGTCACTTCAGAGTTCACCAACGGTTTGCATAGCGTAAAGAGAAAACATGTAGGCAGGACTGCTAGTTGACACAATTCCTTTATGGTTGCTGTCTGTGGAGTTGTAAAGCTATTTTCCCAACCTTGACCCTTATGTAAGCAACTGGAGACTGTTTTCATGCATCTGCAAACAGACTGCCTGAAACAATAGCTCTTCTTCAGAGAACTGACACTTAACATGAAGCCAATTTAAATGTCAATGTTATTAACCATTTCGCTGCTACTCAGTCTATCAAGGCCATGCATCTAACAATTTTCCTCACAGCATTTGGTATTTCATACAAATTGAATGGCAGATAACTACTGGGTTAGGCTGTAGACCTCTGGGGTAATGGTGGGATGATGCATTTACAGGACTTTATTCAATGGCATCCCTTGAGGGATTTAAAGTGTAAAAAAATTCTCCAATATACACTTTTACTTGGCCAGTACATGGAGTACTGTGTCCAATTCTGGGCTCCTCAGTTCAAGAGGGATAAGGAATTACTGGAAAGAGTCCAACACAGGGCCACTAGGATGATTAGGGCACTGGAGCACCTACCATATGAGGAAAGGCTGAGGGAGCTGCGTGTGTTTTGCTTGGAGAAGAGGAGGCTGAGGGGGACTGTCATAAATGCTTGCAAATATCTAAAGGGCAGGTGTCAGGAGGATGGGGCCAGACTCTTCTCAGTGGTGTCCAGTGACAGGACAGGGGGCAATGGTCACAAACTGGTAAAAAGTTGGCTCAACCTAAACATAAGCAAATACTTCATACTGTGAGGGTAAGAGAGCACTGGAACAAGCTGCCCAGAGAGGCTGTGGCATCGCCGTCTCTGAAGACATTCAAAACCCATCTGGATGTGTTCCTGTGTGATCTGCTCTAGGTGATCCTGCTCTAGCAGGGGGGTTGTATTAGATGATCTTCAGAGGTCCCTTCAAACCCCTAGAATTCTCTGATTCTGTGATACAGTCCTCAGAAAACTGCAAGGAATATTTTTCCACTTAGATAACATGAAGGGATCACTGACAGGCAAAGTATTTATCAGAGAAGAGGGATAGTCAACCAAAAGAACAACAAGAAGGGGTACTCTACCAGCACAGCGGTATCTTATCTTAATGCTATATAAACAAAACCAAACCAATTCCTGCCTCACTTTTACCCCTCATCACCTCTGTAGCTCTAAATGATATCTCTGGCTTTACAGAAGCAGTTTCCTCAAATGATTCAACATAACAGATGAAAACACACTTACATTGTACTCTGCTGAAATGTGCCTGTGCTCAGTTAAGCTACATGGGCTCTCTGGAAGTTGCCTGCTTTGCAGCTTTCCCTGTGCCAATCATGTGCTGCATTAGTTCCAAGATAACAACATCCTCTGCAAACTGCCTTTACTCCCTCTAGATGTAGGTAAGAATACAAATAGCATATTAAACCTCTTTCTTTTGCTGTCTCCTTTTGACAAGCTATTAGGAACATCCAATCTTCTTCCCTATGCTCCTCATAAAGGGACTTAATCTCTCCTTGATGCTTTAGCTTAGGAAACAAAAGATGGGGATGCAAATCACACTGGATCTAACCAGAGGTGATGAATAGTACATGCAATACAGCTAATATGAAGAACATCCTTTTTCCCTGACCCTTTATTTAAAACCATTAATTGTTATTAATTGCAAGAGAAATTTGCTGATGTAACCAAAGATTGTATCCATTACACTACTAAAACATACTCTTTACTCTAATTAATTTTCAATACACATTAGACTGCATTTTGTTACAATCTGCACAGAGATTAACTTGACCAAAGCACACAGCGCTGTAGTGTTATTAACTCATATTTCATTGAAAGGTCATTCTCCTCTTGGTTGTATATAGAGGAGGTTGTAGTTAAATACCTCAGTATCCCATCCACAGAATATAAATACGATTATGTAGTATCATGTTTATTCTTTAAAAATTAATGTCTCTGTGGCTTACAGGGCCTTATCCTCTGAACACAGAGAAATATAAATGCAGAACATCCCTGGCTATCATGCTCTTTCTGGATCTCCTCTTAAACAACTCTAACTTTTCTGAGTTTATTGGGATAAGGTTTGTTGTCAGTTGCATTTAAATCTATTTCAAAGATTTGCATCTGGAAGACAGTAAGATACTTTAAAAACTTCACCATTCACACTTAGTTTTGAGCTTACAAGAAGCCATGGAGGAAAGCACAGAAATTATCATATTTACGGAAAATGCACACCTACAACAAACATGACAGACAGTATTTCTGCCCAGGCACAAAGAGGCCAGTTTTAAAAACATAGCAAGACTAACATCTACACAGACTTCTGTTGTTGGGGCTAACACATATCTTAGAATAAGTTAAGTCTATGCATTAAGAATGTTTTTCCCCAAATAATTTTTAAATTAATATTCCCAATCTTTAGTAAATAAGAAAGTTTACTGTGTTATTTATGATTTTCACTGCTTTGTGTCACTGCTCTTTCATTTAACTTGCAAGCTCCTAATGCTTAGCAATATACTTTGTGTAAACTACACACAATTTTCGTTCTGAAGCATCACTCTTGTTTTTTGTGCCTACACTCTCATTGGGTGGGTGGCACGTAAAACAAATACCTCTTCCTGCTGGTGCAGTTACCACTTTTCATCTCTAGCACAATAGACATCTAATCAGACAGTGCCTGTAAATGCAACTTACAAGAGCAGGTTGTAATTTCATTAAAGATGTATTTACTGAGCTAAACCAGCTGTTCTGGGCTGGAATGCAAAGAGAAGCCCATGTGATTGCTACTCCGTCATTTTTAAGGCAACTGAAAAATACATTTGCTGAGCTAACCTCACTCTCCCAAAGAGCTGGCACTGCTAGCTTCTGTGTAAAAGGTTTAAGCAGTTATTATAGTGTGTCATAAATTTTAACTCGTAATTTAAAATCTCTTCACTTCCTAAAAAATAATAATAAAAAAATGTATTACTTGTTATGTAATTACAGAGTATGCAGCTGCTCTCTCTGGCTTCACTAGAAAATTTGAAGACATGAAACACTGTACAAACCTTATTCAAATTTTATTCAATTGCTAGTCTTAGATATGTCATTCTCACACTGGAGGCTCTCAAATAATATCACTTTCTTTCTGTTACCAGGACTAAAAAGCAGGTGAATCTAAAGTTGATCCATGCCATGTTGAGATCCTCTCCACACAGGAGACCATCAGCTCTTTAGAAGGCAAGTATAATCTCTATTTCTGCCAAGCAGACATCAAAGGGAAAGCTACCTGAACATGTGGCTGGAAAAAGACTTCAATGTATAAAGATAATTTTTATTTAATTTTCAATAGGTCTTGGTCATTATGCGTGGCCACAATTGTCTGAGTCACTTTACTACAATTTTGGTGCCATTTCCTTGTGTCACTTACTATTCATTAAACAGTGCAGCTAATAATTCAGCCAAAGGTGGAGGACTGGTGACCCCACAGTATCCTGTTCACCTCCAGTAGTTTGACATGAGTCATACTTCATTAACTATTCCCTAGCCTTTGTGTACTGTGGAAGCTGTGGCGTGATACTGAATTTTTAGAGCAATTAAAATAAAATATACACCATGTACCTCTACTCTTGATTCACAAAGCATTTCAGTCTTGGGTCACTGATTTGAAATGGACAGCTTCTGGAAAAAGGCATCACACACCCCTGGCTTCACATTCTACTTTGTTTGTTCCTATTGGTACAGTATCAACATTTTTATTAGTAAGTTATTAATTTGCTGGGATTGGTTTAGGCTCTAAAAATAATTTTCAAGCCTGAAGAATTTAATTAATTCCTTATCACAACAATGTAAAAGAACCATGAAAACAGCATACTTAAGTCATAACACTTTTTCAGCCTGGTCCTTGTTATCGCTTTCTTAATTGCTGCCTGGCCATATGCAGAGGAACTCCATGGTATACATCGTAGTCTTTAAAATTCCAAGTCAGGTGTAGAGGATGTTGGACAAGTAACTTTCTTTGACTGCTACTGAGACCTATTTTTCCAAGGTATTTTGAAAACTTCCACTGTAAGAACCACTTTAAGGTTTTAAATTCAAAATACAGACCATCGTAGTTTATTTAGATCATCAATTCAAAATAGCTAAAACTGGGATGAAGTCTTGCACCCTCAGAATAAAGTTATGACCAACTGTTCTCAATTTTAAAGCATGGCTATTTATAAGTTTCTGGGTAATTACATAGAAAACTCAACAAAATGGCCAAATCATTAAAAAAAATTCATATTTTCACACATAATAATTTCTTCAGAAGTTGTTTTTTTTTTTCTTATTCAATCCAATTGCAACTGGAGGTGCTCACAGCTCACCAGGGACCTTTATAATTACAGCTCTAACAGCCTGAAATTATTTTCCAATTATTAGTCAATACTCCAATTGGTGCAGCAATACTGTTTATATTTGTCACCAGAAATTACTGTGATTACTTTTCTCTTTGCTTTCACATGTCCCTATAAAAGCTAGAAGGAAGTAATATGGAAAAATAGAGAACAATTTCTGAAGGACTATCGATCCAATATCACTGATTCTGTCATTCACCAGGAGCAAATGTCAGAAACAAAATGCATTAAAAAATTCAGGTTATCCCACTTTACTATCACTGAACTAGACACTTTTGAAAGCTGAACTAACAATAGACACATTTAAAAATTTGCAGTAATTGTTGAAACAGGTACCTGCTATAATTGTCTTGTAATCTAGGGATGAAGCCAAAAGGAAATTATTGAAAAAACCAATAAAAGACAGAAGTGCAAAGAATGTTGTTAGTTGTAGAAACAGGAAATTGATATTGAAAGCTTAAGACGAATAGCTGCACAGATCTGCTCAGAACAAGGGTTTATGCAGGTAGGAAGAATAACAAAGGGAATTCCTTGAGGGCTTCATATTTCACTGTAGATGTTAAAATGCTTAAAACACAGGAGCTCAGAAGCTGAAAGCTAACTTCATTTTTACCTCAAAAAAAGAAACAAAAAATAAATCTCCCACTTCATCAAGGAGGATAAACTTATAAATTCTCTTCTTAACTTGTAAAACTGTAAAATTTTGTCATCCATCCATCCATCCATTCATTCAGACTATACCTTGGCAAAATTCTTTGCTTGCATTAAAAAAATACAGAAAAAAGAAAAACTTTTCTTTTAGATGTTCCAAGTTTATCTTCCTTGATTAAGCATCACACAGCATAGTTTGGAAATCTCAACTTTTTGGGCAGTGAAGGCTATGCTCACATATCTTGCTGTACAAACTGTACACTTTAGAAAAGAAAACATACAGTCCTGATTATGAGATAGATTTGCTTTTGAAGTGTAGATGTTGGACTCTACTAGATGACCACAATCCATGTGGTTCAGTTAGTGGGAAGCTGCTACATGGGCAGGGGCAGTGGTAGCCCTCTATCACCCAAGATGGTCTCTAGCATGAGATTCTGCAGCCTTGACCCTTCTTTGCCTACCCTTCTGAAGTTCTGGGAAGCAGATATAAATGAAGACACACCCCCACTTTTAAGATACAAAAGAAAAAGAAGGAATATAGTAAATAAAAAAAAAACCCTAATAAAAGTGCAACCTGGTCAAAGGCACTGTTGGTTCATTATCTATTACTTCTGCTTATGAAACCCAGAAGTAGACATGATTTAAAGCAGAAGTAGCACAATACTAAGAATAAATCACAGACACACAATGTATTTACTATAGACTACTCTACAATGCATAGTTAAATAGCAAGCAAAGAGAAAAATTCATCCTGCCATCCAAAACTCTGCTCTTCAAAACAGTATTTTCCATATTACATGCATACACATATATCAATATAATCAGCATAAAAGCTAAGCTGTTTTAAAATTTATTTTAAATGGCAAGTAAACGGATTTTAAAACGTATTTCTCTATATACATATGTATCTGTACTTATATAGAAATATTTTTTTATAGATTATATATCATCACATTAATATATTTAACTGAAGAATTATAAGACAAAGAGTTAAGGATGTGAAAAGACAAAAAAGTATTCTCCAATTTCAGTTTTGGGATTTTGTTAAAGATTTAGAAATTGAGAAACAAAAGTTGCAAACATAATTGGGTGCTGTATGACTCTGAGGAATTTTGCCATCAGTTTTTATACAAGTGTATGCAACACTTAACATCATATTTAGAAAGTGGATAAAGACTGCCAGATAACACTCTTAGCATATTTTTTACCTTTTTGGGTTGAAGATGTCAAACACGCTGTGATAAAGAAAGCAGACAGCAATGTCTACCTTATTTTAGTTAGGCTTAGTCTAAAAGTGGGCTCACAGAGCATTTAATATACACTGAAAGAAACTAGCCACAAACACGATTGCAGCTGCTCTTTTTTTAAGATCGTGATTGCAGGAGCAGAAAATAACACTAGCAGCCTGCTTACATATGTCCAGTGTTTAAAGTACTTGTTTGAAGAACAGAATATTCAGATATATTTTTCCTTTCTTCAAATTCCATCAGAAACATCCCAGGAATATCCAACACTGATGGAAAAGAGCAATCAACTGGGTAAAAGAAAAAAGGTACTATGCATGTCTTTTGTTGAAATTAAAGGCACTGTGCAAAAATGAATCAGGACTCACAGGGCCAGAAGGATTGGTTGGGTTATGGAGACCCAGGGTTTTATTCCTGTTCCCAGACCTATATCTATGTTAAGATTGTATAATCTAACAATGAAACGAATCTAACAATGAAAACTAAGAAGAGTTCCAGAAAGTGAAGACTAAACTCTGTTCTGTTAGCTGGAAGGAGCCAAGCTAATTTAATGTCTTTTTGTAAGACAGCCTCTCGTGCCTTGCTTACTCTGGAACTGCCTCCACATTTGTTCCAGACTAAACAGATCTTTCTTGAACACAAGGGGGCTGTTCCAGATTTCAACTTTGTTTTCCACTCTGCTAGTTCGTTTCCTCAAGAGGAAGGTTTTTCTTCAAGACTTAACAGACATGAGCCAAGGAGCCAGCACTCTGCTTCTAATTCATCCTGCTAGTGCAACAGGGTGGCTTTGCAACTCTACAGCCAAATTTTCTCCTTTCTGGTATCAGCATGTTATTATGAAGGTTACTACTTCTAGTACATTCCTAAAACATCTCTACTCTATCAAATTCAGTGAATACCCATGTGCTCACAATACCTACATATCACTTTTCTTCCTTCTACTGGAATCCAGTGCCTGGACAATTCAACTCATGCTCAGCTGGCCCTGGAACAGATTTCATAGTGCCAAAGAGCAGCAATATGGGAAATAGATCTTGGCCACAATGTCAAATAACAAATTATAAGGAGTAGGGAGTTATTTCAGCATTACTTAACAATTGAAATTTGAAAGTGTGGGGAACATGAATGTTGCTCTCACCTTCCTCTTGGCAAGTCTGCATCATCTTTCCTCCACCGGACTGTGGGTGTGGGATCCCCCTGCACCTGGCACCGGAAGTCCACGGCTTCCTCTTCCAGCACCACTTGGTTAATTGGTCGCCTGAGAAATGTGGGTCGTTCTTGAAAGAGACATTAAAATTCCTTAGTGAGTCAGAGGGTTGAAATGAACACTTTTGACTTTTCAGCACTTTTTACTGATTCACAGAAAGAAGAAAGAAGGCTGAGCTCCACAAATTCAGACAAGTGGAACTGATGATGTGCATAAAGAGCCCGGAAGACAACTCCCAGGCTGGAAAGGCCTCTTGCACCCGGAACCTCATGCAGGAGCTGAGTGCTACCAGAAGGAAGCCTGTGGTGGCAACTGACAGCCCACCTGCCACCCCAGCAGAGAGGTTTCCAAGGCTGTACCCTTCTGTGTGAATGTTTTGGCTCTGCACCATTGCATACACAGACTGTGATCTAAAAGCTCCTGCCTGCTCTAGCGATATAGGAGCTGCCAATGCAGGCAGCCTGCCTTTGGCAATAATCAATATCTTGATGCTTTGGAGGAAAATGTAAATGCCGTGTTATGCATCTCAGCCAGTTGTGGACTATTGTATAGAGGTCAGAGCTTCCCTGATACCCATCGCTAAAATTCACCAAGGAAAACTAAATTAAGATCTGAATAATAAATTCTGTTTACTCTTGTTATGTTAGCCTGCACGGCTACAAATATTATTAATCATCGTAATGTTGTACAGGCCTGCTTAAAATCCAGATGCAGTGCCACAATCTGATCTCAGTTACACTGGTACAAACTCAAAGTACCAGTAATTTCATTTGGAAGGATGTCACTGGGGTTAGTTTCCAAGTTGCCTTTGGACTGCATAAATTTTGTTCTGTCCTCTCCAAGCCATGCTACACTTCTATTGTCATAAATTACTCGTGGTAGAGAGAAATCATTATAAGACTGGGCTTATATGAAGCAGTATTTCCACTCAAGACAGGGATTTATTATAAAGACATTTAAAACTGGTTACACACTACACATTTCACATTTCATTCTCAGCAAGTTGAAGGGTATGATGTCACTTAAAAAATCATTCAAAATTCACACAGATGTAAGCAATACCAGATTCTGACTCAGGCAGTTTGTCTTGATAACTACAGAGCTGAGATTATGGATTGGCTATCCTTGTTTGTTATATCCAAACAATAATTAAAAAACCCAAACCATTAGAAGAGTATTAATAACATTGCAAAATCAAGTATGCAGCACCTCACTGCCAGACCAAAGGCTGTCTGTGTGCCCTTTCATCACTCCCTTTCTGTTTATGCCTTATGGGGCTTGTTGCAATTATATGAACACATACTATTTTTCCCCAAACATCTCCAGATTGTTAATATTCATTTAATAAGCAGGTGTTTAATATTTTGCTTTAGTTGTACTGTTTAGTGGGTGGCCTCCTGTCATACTACTCAAACTTTACTTCAAAGGCAGAATTATTAATTTCCTCATGACCTCCATTATACCTATCTTAATCTTCATAAACAATTCACTTATTTTCATAGCTCCTCTCCAAGGTGTGATGGATATCTAAGAAAGTGCTCAACCTGAGACACAAAACTGCCTTTATTTTTTTTGAGAATTTAGCATTAATTTTGTGTTTTCAAAGCTCAGCTTCCATTGAATTCAGTTTCAGCCTGTAAAATGTTCATCGCTTTTACAAATCAGAAAATAAGGAACACAAAACCACCTGTTAATAATTATGTAAATGAGAGACAGCATCACATAGGAATTCCAGGATACTAGCAGGGGGATCTATTGGCAGGGAAAAACTCTTTTGTCAGCAGAACAGACATGCTCAAGAATCTACAGCACTTTTCCAGATGCTAGAGAAAAAAACATGTCTAACAGGCATAGATTCTTCTCCCCATTTCTTCCAAGCCACTGCTTTTGTCTTCTGGTCCTGCCTGGGACCTTCAGGTTCCAATAGTGTTTGGGCAAGTAAATTCAGTTCTAGTCTCTCTGCACCTTGAATCTCAGCACCTTCAAATCTCAGTCTCTCTGCACCTTGAAATCTCAGCCTTCATTCCCTCTTTCAAGGCTGTGTACAATCCATAACCAACTTTCACCACAGCTCCTAAGAAGAGCACAGACCAACTGCTGCTTTGAGCTGAGACATGATATACTTTACATTTTGGTATTTGTTTTTCAAGAAATGATCCTAAATCAATAAATTTAGATTCAGATCAGCAGCTTCATAGGTGATTTAGACACTCGGGTTCATCCATACTGAATTTAAATAACTCTGCGTGAGCCTATATGTTGGCTTGGTCTGCATACAAAAATTATTTTAAACCATGTTTATAAAATCTGCCTGTAAACAGCTAAGAAACTAACATGAATATTTATGAAATTGTTACTTGTGTCTTTAAATGCTTCTATACAGGAGATGAGAAAACAAATTCCTATCATATCTTGAGGAGAATTCAGCTGATGAGACAGTAAATGGCCCAAAGGACATTAGGTAAATCACCTGAATCCACATCAAGGCAATTTAGCAGTATACATACATGTTTGTTTCAGATCAGCTTCTCAAGCTGTGTATTTTCCAAAACCGCTAAGAATTCACTAGAAAATAAATAGTTATGTAAGTACAGATCCCAGTTAGCCAGAACATGCAAGTACCTGTAACTGCTATTTCCATTTTTCCATCATCTCTGCATTTTGCACAGGGTGAATCAGGAAAGAATAAGTTATCTCTCATGTTGTTTCCTGTATTTGTATCACTCAGACAACCCCTTGAAAATGTCCAATAGCTAATTATACAGCTATAAAGTGATCAGAGTGAATGCCATTGCCAATGCAATTAACATTCTTTATGTGAGATTAACTGGATTTGAGTCACCTGCATAACTTGCTTACAATGTTAATCTCTCAGGAGACAGAGCACTGCTTGCCCAAGCATGCTAAATAAAGATGGTTTCTCCACGTCAGGTCAAATTTAGTTTCAGAGCTAAACTTGAGGAAAAAGAAATATGTTTTTTTATTTTGAAATGTTTTTTCCATAAATAAAGCCTTGTGGCATAATTAAACATTGTTAGTCTGTCAATAGCATTCTGAACACAATACATTTGAAAAACAACAAGAAAGAGTAATAAATTAAAATCATAGACATACATAAAAATTTTAATATAGCTATTTTATAAGCTTTCACTAAGTAAATAAAGTACCCATTTCCCAGACTTTCTCTAGTGAATATTAAAAAATCTTTGAAGACAACAATAAAATGGGTCATGGTTATATGTCATATCAATGAGTCATGCTATTACTAGGGTGACCTTCATAGCTTCAGAATAAACTTTGCTTGCAGTTGTAAAAGGGGATTGTTAATGCAATCTGGACACACACCTGCAATCTGTTGCAGTGCCTGAGATATGCGCTGCAAGAAAACCTACAGAAATAATCCTAACCAGAAACACAGGAAAATCCTTTCCTTGCTTTGGGTGCTGACACAAGCTAACCCCAGAACTCAATTTTTCCTCTATTTAACAGTTGGTCTGAGTATCACAGTCTATTAGAGAGACTCAGATGACCTTCAGATGTATTATTGCCCTTTTCCTTGTTCCTCAAAAAGTTATACAGCCATATATGGGACCTCAATCTAATTAAAATGATCCTAACTACCTTAATATATTTTCTCTGCTGAGGCAACTGCTAGAATGAAGGATTTGATGGTCCCCATAATGTAGAGGCTCAATCTGATTTCAAACTGTTTGCTCTGACTTTGCTGGAGCGAAGGCATAATTTTTCAAAAATGTTTCCATATTCTAGAAAAGTATTAAAACACAAATTAAAAGGCTTTGGGGAGGGACTTAATAGTGAATAGTTAAAAAAAAAGGATTTTTTACTCTTCCTGATGTATTCTGATGAACAGAATATGTAAGTATTCTGATGTAAAGGAAAAGAAAGAAACATTAGATGGTAGGAAGTTAAGTTTCACTTCAGAATGCTATCAATATGTAGATATTTCATTAACTACAACATGATCTGGATAAAGTAAAGCTCTCTGTCAAAAATGAAGACGTGTAGAACACAACAACCTATGTTGGCCAAATAAATGAAAATACAATTGTAAAAGCAATGGTTTTATATTTAAAGACATTCTTCTACTGCCTCTTTTTAAGCTCTTTCCCATTTTTCATTTGAGAAACAAGCACTTGTGTTGACATTGCAAACTTTTACATTCTAAGCAGTACCCAAAATGTGATAAGCATACACAGTAAAGGCACAAAGCACTGTTAAGAGGCAAATGCAAATGATACGATGTACAATGTACAATGATTTTTTTCAGTTGTAGGTGTTTTTCTACTTTTATAAACATCTACAACCATTTTAATTTCAGTTTTTACTGATCATTAGGTAGGACCTCGGAGACCAAATTAGACCCTTATTCACAGCAGTAGCATTATCTTATTACACCTTGTCAGTATCTGTGGATAACAAATATTGCAAAGCCAAAGTATCTTTTTGCAAACTGCCACAAGTACACTGCAAGTGTGAAATAACAAGAATTTGAAGAAAAATAGGAGGAACTTTGCTCTGAAGGACAAAATACACACTGCCAATTTCTCTGTCTTGAACTATGGATGTATACTTGGAGTGGCTGGGAAAGTTTCTGGGACTAACTTCCAGGATACGATGGGACGAGACTCTCTGCCAGAGCTCAGGAAAGTAGAATAGAGCATGACATCTTCATTAAGAGATTTTAGGATTTTTTTCCTCTAACATCTTGTCATCATTTCTGTCATCTTTCTGGAACTATGGTATCTCTTTCAGCCTGACAATGTCTAGAGAACATAAACCACAAATATTTCTTCAAGCATCAGACAAAAATATCTCTTCATCCCACAGGACCTTATTAGCTGCAAAAAGGTTCAGGTACCAAAGCTAAAATCAAAGATTAATCCAAAACAATCTTTAATATGTCTGAATTGACATATCTCTTAAGACATTTTTGTACTCTTTTTAGTTATGCTTTATATTCTTTTGAGACTCTTCTAAATATATATTTTTCCACTGCTTGATGCCAGCCTCTTGAAGTTGATATATTAAGACTTTCATTGATTTCACTGAGTTTCAGAATCAATATACAAGATATATCTTCGTACATTCTCCTCAAACATACCATTTTATGTCCAAAGGAAAAAAAAAAGGAGTCTGAAACAGTAAAAAAACCCTTAAAAAATTATCTGATAACCAGTGCAGTAGTATGACAAAATGGTAAAAGGTTAACTTAACCAGTAAGTCTCACTATTTAATTTCTGGCTCCATATTACTTATTTACAAATGAAGCTTTCATATAAATTGGACCGAAACTGTTTGTTTTGCATCTTGCTTTAATTCTGTTCAGCCAAAGGCCATGAGCCCAAATGCAAGCAAAGCATCCTAATTTGTATCACTTACACTTCTGAATTTGGCCTTTAGAACAGTGTGTCCGTCATAATAAAGTACGATGCTACCTCCTTTTGAGAACATTAGGATCGATTGATGGATTACTTACTAACTTCTTTTAAAGGCCAACTCAGACTCTGTGACAGACTGTCTTCTTGCTTTACTCCAAGTTTACACCTTGGAGCCTCATAAAGGCAAAAACTAGCAGTAGTGCTTGAAACAGAAGACTAACAAAATGTAATGCCTCATTGTCACTATTCAAAACACAGGAATAATTTTGGGAAGCACTGCTTATATAACCAGTTTGCTTTATGATGTTTTACTGTGAAATTTTGGCAATTTTCTGCTAGTAGAAGAATCATGACTTGGGAACAAAAGAAATGCACCAGCACTAACAGTACAGTTACCAGTGCCTAAATGATGAAAACTAGGTTTCTTATGCAGATGGAGTTGAAAAAAAAAATTATTTGTTTTGTGAAAGTTCTACATGTATTATCCACAACTACCTCTCAGCAAAGGTTAGTGAATGGGTACCCAGCCAAACTGATACATTCTACACATGGGAAACTTTCATTTTTCTCTTCCTACTTCTTTCCAAAGTTCTTATTGCCCATTTTATTTTAGTTTTGTTTTTGTTTTTTTAACTCAGGAAAGGTGTAATCTTTTCTGCTAGGCTTCCATGCTGTTTCCCTCAGGCCACCAGTTACCTCCACACTGACTCAGTTTTTCCTGAGGCAATGCCTCAAGCTAAATTTACTGCACAGGGAGCCAGAGATCTGTCATGAGTCACATGGAGAAATTAACTTCAGGTATAACAGAAAAACTTCTAAAGCCAAAAGTAACAAGTGGTTGATTCCTGGAAAGGTTTGAGAACTAGTATGAAACAGTTCCTTTTCCTGCAGAGTAGCATATTTACCAAGGCTCCCTTCACACTATGGAAAGGGTTTAGGGATTTGTTATTTTGAAAAGGAACAGAATCATTAATAATCAGCTAATTAATACACATTCCTCTCCAGAATCAGCACCAGCTGTAGGCTTGCCAGCCACCTTATTAAATTCTCTAAGTCTCATAGCTAAGATATCTTAATTACAAAGCCCATTTTCAAACCTGTTCAAAACAGTTGATGTTGGACACAAGAATAATATATAAGTATAATTATATCTTTAGCATATTTTTCTCAACATTTGCACTATTCCCAAATTCCTCAAACCTGTGACAGATGACCTGTGGTTTTGTCTATATTCAGTAAAGTCAATCTGAACACGCACAGCCAATCTGATGTTTCTGAGAGTTGCTGGATTTGCAGGATTTATTGTGTATGCTTAGACTGATTGGACTGTCCAGTAGACACATTGTTTCCCAGAAACACTGTGGATAATACTTTCCAGTGTACTGTCCACCCCTGGAGTCACTTCCTGGAGTCCAGGAAAGAAATACAACTGTTCTGCTGGTGGAAGGCAAAGCTAAGCCACCTCCTTTTGTACGGCGTGGACCAGGACTAACCTGGACATGTCCATACAGTGAGCCCAATACACTGACATAGAGCTTTAGGGCTGGGTGGCAGCCAGGAAATGGGCACAGGATAGTCAAATCTTCTTGTCAAACAGCAGATCATAGCCTGAGCACCTGCTTCCTGCACACTATTCTTGTACAGTACAAAGGACAATAGGAAAGGAATACCTAGACAGAAGGAGAGTTTTACATAGGAAGATACCTAGATGGGAAAGAATTTTTAGATAAAATTTTCTTTAGGTAGTCTAACACAATTATGAAGAATTAAAATATCTAATTTCATTTATTGCTGATTCTCTTCAATATTCACAAAATAGGGTTAAATTGTATTTTAAAGTTGATTGCTATGATTAAATCCTGTAAAAATAATGAGAATATTGTAATTGGCTATATATTATTTTACATACCAAGACAAACCTAATGCTTTTTGTAGCTCAGCAGGAAATGAAATTACATGCATATTTCAGTTTTTATTCCTACAGTTCAATGCTTTTTAACAAATTATTTTCTTAAGGATTTCTTAAGGCTTTGTAGTTTAGGATTGCAATCTGCTTGCTATCCACAGGGAGTATTACCAGAGATTATCAGTACTTAAACTGATGAAGAAGATATGTCATGTCTCTTTTACATCTGTATAAAGGCACAACTTCAACAGATTGGCTGCAAAGGACATAATGATTGGATAGAGATCCTTTCTGTGCAAGGCATAGTACTTGTGTCTTTAAAAGTCATATGATTCCATGAATCCACCACAAACTAAGTAGAGTGGAAGCCTTTATAGCCTTGTAATGCTGGAAAGCAGCAAATCCTCATTCACTCATGGATCTTGTCTAGCAGAAACTTTTCTATGTCTTTTGTGAATCCCATAATATGGTTTTTTTTTAAAGTGGATTGCACATACACGCAAACACAGATGGCAATATGTGTGACTGGGTTTACCAGTGCACCCACCATGTCAGGCAGAAGGGGAAAAAATTAGGAACATCTGCTTCAGAAAGGACTTTAAGAGTTCTATGAAAAATCTTACTGGAATTGCAAGCAGTCTTGTTCAGAATTTTTGTATCAAGGATATGAAAGAGGTGTAGCAGGAGGGAACAATAACACTATTTCTCTTTCTCTTTGGTATGCATGCATGTGTTTTCCTTAGCAGTGAAGGTTTTTTTCCTTATTGATTTTCTTTTGTTTTCTCAAGATCTCTTGACTAATTCCTACAAAACCACAGCTAGTGGTAAATAGAAATGTCATGACTACAGGATATACCACAGCAGGATTTTGCAGCTTTACTTCTTATCCAGTTGTTAGCAGGATGGATCCTGCTCTAGGTTCAGTATTAGTCTATTTTCGCTCTAGACCCTAACCACAGGGCAAATGTTCCTAACAACTTCTTGCCCCGCCCATCAAGTTCAGAAGCTCTTTCACACAGGAAATCTATTAATTTTTTACTCATTAGGCAGCACTGAAACCATTAATAAGCCCTGGCTTTCAGGACAAAAAGCTGTTTCACACCCTTTAAAAAACAAATGACAAAAAGGAACCATATATATTAAAAAAGTTGACCTCACGATTTTTGCCAACAACTTTTTACTGATCAATCGAGCTCTTCTGTGGTCTCCTACAAAGGTTTGATTTCACAGCCCCATAGGAATAAGGACTTATTAAAATAGGCAGTGCTGGTTCAAATTTCTGTTAGGCAGGCATTGTCAACTGTAGTAGAAGTACCTTAATTACATTTGGTAATTTTGTGAAGGAGAGCATTACCATCTCTGAGTGTATGCATATCACTAAGGACCTCCAATTAGATTGAAACTATGCACTTACAAGGAAAATGTTGAGCCATCATAGCTCCATAATTATAAATTGCTGTCTTTGAAACCTGGTCTTTATCAGAAACTGTGAAATGCAGCTTAAGCAGTACTACTGTGTTTTGTTAACCTTGTCTTGTCCCATATTTTGATAAGTCACCCAGGTCAGCTTAGTCCATGACATTTATAGTGAAAAGGAAACAAAAGCTTGAGTCACCTTACCAAAGACAGTCAGCTCTGCAGGATCGCTGTCTCGCTCCCCCACCATGTTTGTTCCAACACAAGTGTACATCCCAGCATCACTTTTTCTTGTATTGGAGATCATCAGCTTCCCACCACGTATCTGTTTCAAAACACAGATTATATTTTTAACTTCAGATAAACAAAAGATAACAGAAAAAAAGCTGCCTTCTCAGGCAGCAAGTTCCACAACTAAGGCATTCAGAAGTTTTGTTTGTAAACATATGTGTCTTTTTAAAATGGTAATCCTATATACTTAAATATCTTTAAGCTGTTCTAGAACACGTTTTATCCTACCGGTGTCTGAACAGTTTCCTTGTTCACTGATAAGCAGGATTTTATCTTTTCCTTGATGCGAACAGATTGAATCTAGCCCAAACTGAGAATTCACCTGACTCCCATAAGACTTAAGAGAAAAAGGTAACAAATTTGCAGCTTGTGAAATCACAGTGCCAAAAGTTAGACAATGGGATGCTTCAGAATAAGCTAGTAATACAGCCAAAGAAACTTGAGAGTTGGGGAATGACAACCAGTTCCCTGCCACTCATCCTTCCTCTACTCTTGAGTAGACTCTAGCAGAGACAGCCTGGCCCACTAAGAGCAACTACTTAGATTGTTTAACTTGAAAGACTTCCTTAGGCATCCAAAGCAATAAACCAGCTTCATGATAGTACTTCCATGTTGTGTAAGGTCAGCACTGAATGAGTTACATATCATTACATATAACATAAAACTGTATTGAAAAAATATTAATAATAAAAAGATAAATATTTTAAAATTAGGAATGAAATATGACCCCACACCCTTAATTTATCCCACTTGCTTGTAGATACCATGGTATAATTTCTAACCACTCAACAAGTTAGGATTTCTGCTGGATCCTTTTTCATTCCATACATGGAATGAACTGTCACAGAATTCAACCTGTGTTACTCATTTGCTCAACATGTATTCTTACTTAGGAACAAACATTCATTAGGGTATAACTTCAGTCTGCATTTAGAATACACATCCTAACTACCACACTAAATGCAGTATTACCAATGTCATCCGAGGCTGATGCTTTTTCCCATAGAATATTTGTGCACCTCATAGATACGACTGATTGTATTTTTAAAACACCTATCTGACATAGGGTCTCATATTCTTCTTTCACTGAGCTAAGAACTCATTTCAGTGAGCTGAGATCTAGAAAAGGTAAGACCAAATTGGTCAAAGACAACTACTGAGTTCCCCATGTAACAGAGCACCTTACATGACCAAATCTACAGCTCTAAAGGACCTCCATTACACTGGTTATACAAACCAAGCCTCAAGAAGTTCAAGTTGGAGACTCAAACCAGAAGGAATAAATAACCTTCCCCCGTTCATTTGGGAAAGTTCAGAAAGGTAAACTGCCAAGAGTCATGACAAGTCGCTATGGAAAAGGCTATCAAGCCATAAAGTTCCGCTGCACTCTGCTGCAGGGCTTCAATGCAGGCCCTGTGTCTATACAAAACCACTTGATTTGTACTCACACTGATCCTCTCTTCCCTGTCATCAATTCGGACTTTATCTTTCTTCCAGTAGATGGTAGGCTCGGGGTGTCCACGAGGTGGCTGGCACTCCAATATGGCAGGCTCTCCAGCTGCCACCACAACATCTGTAGGGTTTTGGCGGAAGTCATCCCGAAGCACTAATGCAATAAAAGAGGGAAAGAAGAAAGAATTACTAGAAGTGATGACATTGTAAGTGAGGAGGGGCAACATATGCAGATAGATATAACATTAAAGAAACAAAAAACCTCTCAGCCATATTTAGGTGATGACTTTGCATCTTATATATACTATAAAAGATCTCATAAAAGAAGTTGGTAAGGCATGACCTTTTGTCCAATGGAGGCAGATTTCACATACATGGATTTTTTTAATTTCTTTTTTCTCCAGTTACAAAAACTGCTCTGCATTTAAATTAGAAAAACTTGTAGCACTCATTAGCCTTTTTAACCTTGACAGGGTCACTTCCCATCCTAGCAAAAGTAGCATTGCAGGTCTAATGTTGAGTTATTTTCGTAACAGAAAAGAACATGCCAAATACCTGGCTTGCCTGGATCTCAGACTTCGGCATAAGCTAGGTAAACAAGTGACACAACTAATACTGAATTGCAGAGTTACAGCTTGATTAAGGGTATTGTTATTATTACTGTTATTATTGTTATCACCAAATACATGCCAAAGCAATCACCAGTTCTGAAAGGTGCCAGAGAAAGCAAGCCTATGGCAGTGTGCTGCCAGCTTATTTATTTATTCCTTTGTTTTGTTTTAATATTTCTGCAACTTTGACCAGTGCTGTCCCATGACATTGAAAAGAAGGAGCACTTAAATCACCGAGCTGTTTAAGAACTAAATTAGGCAACACAGGCCAACTTCTTATGTAAATCAAGCTTTTATAAAGAAGGATTAGGTCCATCTAGCTGGCTTCAGTGTGTTAAAATTATATCCACTTCATCATTATTCTTCCATGTGTGTCCTAGTCTCTAGGCTAATTGACATTCTTATAAACATAAAACTGAAAATAGCTCTCGATGAGCTACTGAAATAGAATTTAGGGCATTTCCCCTCCTTGAATTTCAGCTACGTATGGCTTTCATTACAGCTTTAAAACAGTTCTCGCCCTTAATGGAACCAGGGCCCTCTGAGAAATTAGAAAACACTGTATCCTAGTGAAGGGGCAAGTCAGGAAGAGTTCATCAGAAATTGCTCAGTCTCATTTCATAAGCAGAGATAATTTACTGCTTTCAATGTTAATAAAATGTGCCCCATTTTAACATTTCGAAGGGAATATTTTTCCGTTCTGCAATAAGCCAGAAGAAAATATGATTAATACATACAAGAATTGGTCTCAGAATGGGCTGAGGTGAGCAGTCTGTATATATGTGGCACTCAAAATGACATAGAAGGTAACTTTTATTGTTCCCCATTTTGGAATACACAGGTAGATCTCAGAAGAAGGAGGGAATTAACTCGAAGTTAATTCCTTTTCTAGCACAAAAAAGAATGATTATTTAGGTCTTGCTCTTGAAGCATAAAATAGAAGTGACAGAAAACATTGGCCACAAATGCAGCTCTGGCAAGGACTCACAGTCTTCTTAGGTAACACACCCAATTGATACATTTTTTCCAGCTGATAACTTAAAAAAAGACTCAATCTCAAAACATTCTGATTAATACAAATGACTCATACACTTTTGATTCACAATAGCCAAATTGACAGAAATGGAGTTTATACAGCTTCAAGACCAAATGGAAGAAATAACTTATTCAATGCACAACACAGAAATAGTACACTGATGATCATGGGCTGCTGACTATTTGGCATTACAACATTTTGCAAAGCCAAGAAATCTACTACCACAGCAATTTCAGGGAAAGAACCAGAAAAAGAAGTCTTACGAAATCACCTATTTTGAGAAGCATCTTCATGTGTCTGTGATCACTGTGATACACAGGAAGAAAAAGTACTTCTAAGCAATGCTACATCCTCTTTCTTTTAACTGGCAAATGGATAAACATAAACTTCTTCCATTATTATTACATGTAAATAAATATTATTTCTTTTTCTTGATTCTTTGTACAATCACAGAACTTCAGTGCAAATCCATTAGTGGAAAATCCCCAGAAAATCAGCAGATCCCACAGCATAATGAATTTATACTCCTGACTCCTAACTCTTGGCAGCAATATTAAGGAAAGCATTTTCCTTGAACATTTCACACTGCTATATGAAGCTGACAAATACAGTTTCTTGGGGTGATACACAGTAAATTACATTAACTTTCTCTGAATCATCCCAGCAACTGTGTGAGGTTCCAATCAGCCTCAGAATATGAGGCTATGAGGTGATTTGATTTTATCACATTCCTTTACCCAAGTCTTACTGCAAATCCGTCTTGAATGGAAGACAAAATTGATGCTACAGGGTTTACTTAATCTTGCTCTGTACCTCAGCACATATGTGAATCTTGAATAGATATATCTCACCATTTCCATCTAAAGCATTCTCTGTTTTGGAGAAAAACAAAAAATGGTTGGAGAAAAATGAAATAGGGAAAATATAAAGCAGGGATAGAAAGACAAGGATAAGAGAAAAATGTGTGGAATATAAACTAGAGAGAAAACAACTTAGAGAGGAAGAGGGGGGACACTGTAAGTTTAGGGAGAGTGAAAACAAAACGTCAGGTAAAGGAAGGAAAAGAGTAAGAATAAAAGCAGAGAGAAAACAAGGTAAAAAGCAGAGGGCATGAGCTGCTATTCCTGTGATTCAATGATTTTAATGCAATATAACAATGATTATATGAAGCACAGATGTTAATCTGATCAGCACAGCCATCCCAGCACATCCAAACATCACTCCAAGAGACGAGGTACAGGGCAGAGGAAAAGCACGTGCAGAGGAGACCAGAGTGCAAGCTGGTGAACTCGGCTGTCTCAGTATAGTGGCACAGAAAGCCCCAGAAGGAAGAAAGGAGCATCAACTGGAAGTTGAGTTCACACTTATTAGCAGAGTAAATGGAAAAGTTGCAGCACAGCTTAGTGCATTCACCATATCTAATGGCACAATCATCTGTGAAAACAGAAAAGTGGTTGAGAGCTGCAGAATATTCCTCAGCCAATTATCCATGATTGCTGGGTACTTCCAAATAACTACCAGTGTGCCTGAGCAGATCACTTTCTCCACACACTGGCTGGTGAGAGGCTTTTGTTCACTTGAGAAGCCAGCTCTCCTCAGGGCTGGGCACAAATAACTAGCATTTTAAAAATTAAACACAAATGGTGAAACATTGCTGGGAGGATCCACTTCCTCATCCTATTTTCTTATTTTGCCTTACTTCAATTTTAACCTAAGTTACACAGCTCCCTTTCTGTTTGCATGGGTGTTAGCCTATTACCTAACAAGGGATGCCAAAGAGGAAGATCTCTGGGATCCTGTCCTGGGATGGGATCCATGCTGGGACCACAGTGTACCTGGTGTCCTCAGAGAGCAGTACCCTGGGAGCTGCCATGCAGCCCAAACAGCAGCGACAGCAATGCAGAGGGGAGTTGCTCCCCTCTGCCAGCCCAGCAGCACTGCAAACATCCTCACGTTGTCAGAGGCAAAGCCCTGGAAAGGCAAAAGCCTCTGGATGGCTACATCTCACTGCCTGGAAATGCATCAGGGGACCAGAGAGCTCGAAAGGACAGGTGCGTCATACATGCAGCCTACAATGGTGCTGCAGACAAAAGTTAATTAAAGTTTGATCAATCTCTTTGTAGCTTGAACAAGCTGATGCTGCTCAAACAAGATAGATGTCTGTAAGCTGTCACGTTGGTCTTTAAGGCATGCAAAGTCCTTTATGGCCATTTACAGGTAACTGCAAGAGTAATCATGGAAAGCAAGCACATTTAGTAATGGTAGTGCTGAGATGAACACTCACAGGCACTGTTGGAAAAAGAAGTCCCCACTAGAAGGGCAACTGCTTACCCACAACCGTCATCTTAGGCCCAAATCCAGGCCTCGGTCAAACTGACACTCATAAACTCAGGGAAATACATGGAAACTGAATTAATTTCTGTGACCAAGGCTCCAGCAATTTGTTTAAAGGAAGCAGAGATAAAGCCAGGACGTTTATAGGGTAGGAGGGAAGGTTGCAGGGTCAAAGTTATTCTAGGCTAGATATCCATGTCTTAATCCTGCTTTCTACTACAACAGCTTTCAGGACCTGAGAAAGAAAACATTTTTATAGGATTTACATTTACATGATGATTACAAATAACCATCTGTCTGCTTCCACTTTTTCAATCTGGTCCATGTCCCATGAGCCCCCAGCCTGTGGTCAGAGCAGCTAAGCTGGAAGGAAGAAGTGGATGCCCGTCAGGAGGCTTTGGGATAATTGCATTCTTCTCCCACCAGCGCTCGGCTCTCCACCTCCTCCCCCCAGTGTGCATGGCAAACATCTGAGATTACCGGGGGTGGGAGGCAGGGAAAGACTATCTTTTTTGCCTTTTTCAATGAATGATAATGTCTTCAAACACTGCTACATCTGTCATGCTGACTGGAGGGTATAAAGAGGTATCAAGTAAATATTAATGTGCTTCTGTAACTTGGGTCCTGGTGGTTTATCTTCCCCCTCCTATTCTGTTTTGTGCTTATTTCAGGATAATATTATTCTCAGATAAATATTTTACACGGCCACATTGGTGGCAGGTTGGTCATCTGCCACATGCAGGTAGGTCTCCTCTGATCCAAGGCACTGCCCCACAGGCATTTTCCTAAATCCTCATCTCTCAACCACTGCTTTGGCACTTCTCTCCTCTCTCTGCTCAGTATGTACTGATATGTACAATCGACATGAATTATTATGTCAAATAACTGTCCAGATGTCATGCAGTGGACAGATTAAAGGATTATTATACTTCAGGTAGTGTATGGTGCAGGGGGCTATTTTAGAACTTGGCTAATGTGTATGATCTACTGAAACAGTCCCTGAGCAAGCCAGTACTACCTGCTGAAATGGGGTGACAGAAAAAAAAACAAGGGGTCACAGACAACCTTCTTCAAGAAGAATAATAATATGCTTGGTTTGAAGATGCTGCTACCTCTTTGTTTCAGCAACTGCTTCTGTCACATTTTGTAAGGAATTTTTTTTTAAAAACAACTACAACCTAGGCAGTTGTGCTAGGCAAGACTCCCAGGGAGTTCCTGAGCTCCCTCTGCATGTGCACTGCCTGGGAAAAGCTGTGGTGTTTGGGGGTTTTTTTAAAGATACTAAGGAACTATACTTTTTTCTTCCTCCTGTTCTTTTTCCCATCCTTTGCCTAGCTCCTGATACAGACACTGGCTAGGAGACATGAATACTCACTAATTTACCATGACTGAAAACGTTCAGACTTGACTTTAAAATGAGGTCTCAAATCCATGAGAATAATTTTCAGAGTTGTTAGGATATTTTCAAAGAGACCAGTAGCTTCAACAATGCTTGATCAGTAGGGTCCTCAGAAATCAAAGTGAGGAAGAGAGCAGCAGGGAGATACTTGCATCAAGAAACAAAAGAAGGAGAATCTTCTTACAGATACAGCAACTTTCTTTGGCTTCATCCCTTTTTTTCACTCAGTATTTCATGTGCTCCTAAACTTAGTAACCTACTCAGTACTTACAGTTAAAGGTAGCTTGCTTTTTATTTTCAGGCCTCAGCAACAATCAAAATCTGGAAAAAACGCTCCATTTTGACACATCCTCTAGAACTTCTAACAGCTCATACATACAGATTTACAGAACTTGGACTTTGGGATGAGCATTAATGTCTAAACATGAAAGCAGAAACTCTTGCTTCTAGACACAGAATCTATTACACCAGGTGAACAGAGAATTACAGTGTTAGAAATCAGGTGTCTGAACAGACACTGACAAGTAATTTGACAGACTCCAAATGGAGTCCGTGGAGATAGTTGCTTTTTTTCCCACTCCTCTAAATTTCATTCTAAGGTATACCCCAACTAGCTGATTGCACAAAGGTCAGGAAAGAAGATAGGCTTTTTCCTTTCTTAGTTACAGCACACACTGCAAGAGCCAGACTTTGAAATCCTTCTCCAACAGTTAACCCGAGTAAGGGCACTGATGATCTATTTTCCCTTTTATACAATTACACAGGAATATAACTTATAGTTACTGCAGACATTCGCTTATAATATGTTTCTGATTTTTTAAAGGCTCTTATCTGTGCCGAATTAAGCATATACAATGCAGCCTGAATCTACTTACCAAAAGCTTGTGTAATGTCTTCACCTTTCTTGTGATTGTGATCTCTTGAATGCAATTTGCCATCTCCAGCATTTTCTCTGAAAGATTTTGACTACTAGATAGCATGAAGAGTGGAGATTTTTCTATTTCAGAACATAACATATTTATGTTTTAGCTTCCTGATTGAAAACAAAGTTCTATCACCTGTCTGTCCTCATTGCAATGAGGCCCCAATAACCTTATCTCTTTTTTAAACTCCCACCTCCTTCTACCAACAAATCCTGAAATCTGCAGTTAACAGTCAGCGATCTCATTACCCATCTGCTATAAATGTTAAAAAGCATCACTGTGTTTTGACAGTCAGGAAAAGCAAAGGGAAGCAATAAGCATAAGGAACTATTTTTTATGAATGCAAATATCCTGAAGACCACATTTAAGTAATTCCAAAAATCTAAAGCTATACAAAGTAATATGTTGAAAATTTTTCTCTAGGATGCAGAGCAGATTTTTTCTTTTATTCTTAAAGCATAATCACTCTTGCTGAATGCACTGCACAGATTGCTAATGCTAACAAGAGACACATTAACAACTTTATTTCATTGAAACTAAAACCCTATTACTTGCCTAAAAGTTCAGAGACTTTCTAGAAGAACTGGTACCACAACCGCAGACAACAAACTTTGAAAAACATGCGTGGTCTCTGTTGTGAATCTTAAGATTTAACAAGGATCAGACATTTAGCAATTTACAAGGACAGTTATTTAATGATCCTTAAAACTCAAGTCTGACGTTAGCATTTACGTGCTCTTCACATTTAATGGACTACATATTTAGAAAATCATGGGCAAGTAATTATTTTTTTCCCAAGTAATGTGCATATCAGATGTGGAATCAAGCACAGCTTCAAAAAACACCACATCACAAATGAAGTAGTGTAGTTTCACTGTCATTTGTATGCCAGCATGTCTTCTTTGCAGCAAGAATACGGGACTAATTTCACCAAAAGCACTAGAGGACTCTTCAAATTACATCAATTGAGCTTCTCTCCAAGCAGTGCAGTAGGGAGAATCATGTTGCTAAAAGATTCAAGCCTCCAGAATCCCTAGTAGTATACTGTCAGAAAAAGGACAGGCCCAACTGAATAGATCTTTGCTCTCCTACAGTACAGCCATTTCTGGGTTCTAATAAGCAAAATAAAATTTAAAAACAAAAAACAAAAAACCCAAAACAAACAAACAACAAAAAAACCCAAACCAACATTAAACAAGCGTCTAAACTTAAAGGAATTAGGAATATAAAACCAATTTTCAAAAGCAATGGCACACAAAAACCCTCAAATGTTACTGTCAGAGATATAGGAGTGAAATTCAGGTGGGAGCTTTTCATCAAGTGCTTCAGAAGAGCACATAGAAATTCCACTGTACATACAGAATACAGCACAGAGATTCCCCAGAAAGTATAGATTTCATTAGTAAGTTCAGAAACCACAGTACTATAGGATACAGGTTTACTGTTGTGAGGACAAAAGTAGTGCTGCCAGGTACCTGCAGCACTATGCTCAGTCTAATGAACGCTAACTAGAGTTTGACACAGCATTGACCAATTCTAATTTTTCTGTTTGCAGACTGAAGTTGGTTCTTCTGCAACCACTTTATCTGCTTCAGTCCCATGGGCTTCCAGTTCAGGTCCAGCCAAAACACCTAAAATTTCCATGTGCCCTCAGTAAAAGAAAGAAGTAAGAACAGACAAGAATCATGAAAATAAATACAAATGAATCAATATTTCTTGTATGAGAAATATAGAACGTGATATGCTTCATTGAACCAATATAATACAGACTGCAATCTCTGAGCTTCACTGCAGTGTGAATAGCCTCAAATAAACTTCTTGTATGCACATGCACAACACACACACAACAGCTGGGATGTTTTCCCACCTTGGCAGGTGGTCACTGTCACATTACTGCTATACTTTAGGCATGTTAGGCAAAGCATCCAACAAAATAGGCTGTTGCCCAACATCGGAATTCTCTTCCTTCCACAGCCCTCCCCCTTCCCCACCCCATGCACCTCTGCCACCAACTCTGGTCTCTATATTATAAACTAAACTCATCTATTCAGTTTTTTTGTGAGCAGGACTATTTTTGTCAGAGCTTTCGTGCTGTTCCCTTCAGAAGCCATGATAGAAAATGGGATATTTGAGCAGACATAGCAAGGGACATATTTCTTAATAAGCTTTCGTAACTCCATTGCAAGGGGACTGTGCAGCCACACTTCATCAGACGTGGAGCATGAGATGCATCCACAGCTGGTTTGGAGAACGAGTGAGAGCTGTCTGCTGCTTCTTTAATACCTCACTTCCCATGCTGCAAACTGTCCTCATGTCAATAGACCATTTTGGGGTGCTTGCCAGATGCCATTTAAACAGTCTTGCTCTATAGGCCTGGCTGATCTCATGTCCTCTGTCCCATAAACGGGCACATTGTACACAGCAGCATTCCCTGCTGGACCTGACCCCAGTATGCCTTCTTTAGTCATTAACCTTCTGAAGGCCTTGACTGTTTTCATCTTTTTTTTAGAATTTGTCCCAGCAAATCAAGATTGGAAATGGGAAATGCATAAAACATGTTTGCACGACTGTCACTGAGACATGCCAAGTCATTTGAAGCTAGTGGAAAAACAGAGCCATGTGAAGGAAGAACTGTGTAATAAGGGAGTGGGATAGCAGAAGGATACAAGTCACTAGTATGTGTGTTCACTGCTCCAGCTGTATTTGGCACTCCCTCTACAAGAATTTACAGCAAAACTCCATACCTTAAAGCTCCTCTACCACTTATGATTGCATATTATTTTAATACTCTATAATAAATCAGAAAAGCAAGGATGACGTTCAAAGACATTCATTAGAACTCCAACTCTACCATCTCTGAGGACAACAAGAACACTTCTTTTCCCAGTATTCAAGTGTTTACAATTTTTGAACTTTCATCACTGGATTCTTCCTTTACAAAAGGCTCCTTTCAAATTTAACAGCTGACCAAAAATGTTAAATGACATTTTTTCTGGATTACCTTGAACACTGAAAAATAATTTATCTGCCACTTACCATCATAACATTCTGCATAAGGAATTTAAGTTTCCAGATCTCTAAAGAACCGAAGAAGCAACATGATATGCAGACCCTGTCTTAAATGCTCTTAGGAAAGTCATTTGAGTTCTGTCAGGGTGCTACCAACTAGGAAATAATCCATGAACAACTAGATAAACCAGTAGTTTTCTATGGTCTAAACATGGAAAGGAAGACCCAAATTTGTCATTTTATGCAAAATAAAGAAGAGACTAGTGTAGTTTGCAGGAAATCTCTTACAGTTTTGGTCTGCTGAAACAGCACAAGGAATCACTTCAATATAATATGAAATATAAATCTCCCACTGATTTTCAAAAGACAAAAAGAATGTAAGAGTTCACATTGCCCTCATTATTATTCACTACATCATGCAAGAGAAAAAAAAATATTAAAGAAGCAGGAGCAAAGACCAACCATAACAGCCTGAAGCAACAATTTTGAAAGGGAAGCTTTAGCATCCGGAGGGAAACCAGAACCTGGGTGTCCAGCTCCACCCTCCAGTCACACTAAGCTGTGCCTGAGACTCAAAATGACCTTCAGCTGAGTGATTACACCAGCTCCCAGACATGCTGTTGAAAATACAGTAGCATAATATTTTGATTTGCAATAAAGGTGAAACAATCCTTTTTTTCTAATACCATTTTCCCAAAGTGCTATTTCATGTACAGCACATTTTGCATAATAGAAAAATGAACAGTACAATAAAACTATAAGAACTAAATAAATCCCCTACATGCCACACATCCTTCTAAACTCTTGGTGCTGAATATTCTTCTGGCAGTTTAGTATAAGAGAAAATCAGGGTAACTATGCATCTACTGATGGCTTTAAAGTAAGAGAAAACTGGCAAACAGCACAACTCAAATAATTGTTTACCCCAGACTATACAGAAGAAGCAATTTGAGGCGTGCTTGTAAAATAGCCTTTAATGGGTGTGTTACTCAACAGCTGGGGTAGTCCTTTGAATGAAGGGCTCATATTCCTTTTAAGTGACTGAAAGATCTCTCTTGATGGCATAATTAGAATATAAAATATTTTTTCCAGTCTTTCCTCTTCCTTTGGCTTTTTGTACATAAAATATTAGTGCAACAAATAATCTATTCCAGTGCAGGCACATTTAAAACTAAATGTTGAAGTAGGTACCAATTTAATTGGGAACCTCCTGGCACATTTAAGTAATTCATTTCACTCCTTGGCATGGAGTTTAACTAGACCCATAGTACCTGTGTCTGTAACTCCCACAAAAGATTTGATTTGTGTACATTTATATAGTTACTGTCATTCTTCAATTGCATTAGAAAACAAGAGGTTATACTGACAAGATAAAGTATTCAAGCACCATATGATAGACAAAGTATAATATTGAAACAGGCAGATTAGATTATTAGACTAGACAGGATTGGATGGAGGAACTGTTTAGCCTGCCACAGTATTCACCTGGGACAGATTTTAGGCCAAGTAGTACAAACATTTTCTTCCATGGCAATTAGGGAAAAAAAAATTTAAATCTCCTATTTGCACAATTTTTAACCCAGATCACTCCACTGACCCAGTTCACAGCCTGGATCCATAAGCAGCTGAGAGAATGACAAGCTATTGTAAGTGGAGGAAATAAGTGGCCAGGAGAGAATAGTACTACTTAAACCAGATATTCCACCAAGGAAAATGTATTGTTAAACTATGCATTATACTTCCCTATATTTAGAATAAGTAATATATAAAATACAATAGTTCATATAACCAGTGCACACTATGGGAATTCTCTGAGACCAGGAGAACTGGAAACATTCTCTAGTTTTCTTGTGCAGCTTCAATTAAGGCAAATTGAATTAACCTCTCCCTTGAGAAGGACCTCTGTAGCTCTGCTCCTTCTTTTCTGAATATTTCCAGATGTAGGCGTGGAACATTTTCAGTTTTTCTCTGAAGACTTCCACATGCCTCGCTGTGCTGCCGTGTTCATACAAAGAGGTGAGCTTCTGGGGAATAAAACATGGGGATCTAAACAATGCTCAGTCAATAGTTGGTCCATGTTTGGTTTTTACAATTTAATTCTGTTCTTTGGGGCTTCCTTCCTTACTTAGCAACAGATGGATCAGCTGGAAACAACTCAGAAGAGAGGGAAACAATTCTGCTGCTGAACAAGTGGAACTCTAGTACAATGTGCCTTATAATTACACATTCAGTAGCACTTTGTTTTCTTCCTGTCATATCCAGAATTTATTACCTGCTTAATGGCTCTTCTTTGCACTTTCTTTTAAGCACCTATTCAAACCAAGATACGAATTAGACTTCCTTTTCGAATGCCACCAGCACCCTGACTTCTGTTGTAAGGGATCATCCTTCCAGTGTAGGTCCGCAGGTTCACCTTAGCATCTTGAAGCTCAGCAACCAGAATTGCCACTTTCGGGGCACACCCTTGGGTTTGGCACATGCAGGAGTGATGGAACTCCAGCAGGTCTAATTGCTGACCACAGCTCATTATTTTCCTCTCTCAAACAGATATTTGCTAGAATGCTCTTTCCCCCACAAGAGTAAGATACAGGACATCAACCTCCATTTTACCGAAACTGATGAAAGCTTTCAACCCCACTGAGGCTTCCCTCACCCCCACAGGTTTTTTTAAATAGTAGGTCACAGGGCTATGTTATGAACAAGAGAGCACTACACTAATTCGGTGCAACTAGTACTTTGCTTAAGATTTTTAAATTTGTTTCTTATTCTTTTCTAACCAGACATCTCAAGCAGTGAGCTACAACCCAGCATACATTGAACGGTTAAACAGAAATGGCAGTATTGGCAGATGCAAGCAATACATCCAACGTGTAACTGAACTTACTGAGCATAAGCAGTTGTAATTCTGCATTTTGCAGGCCCTGGACATCTGAATGTACAGTGCAATCAGTGTAGAACTGTTGCATTTGGAATTTATCCGCAGTTTCTGGGCATCCAACAGCTTGGACTGCAGACATGCTACAGATCACTGTTAGAGTGGGCATGTCAGTAGAGCTGGCAGTTTAGATTCAAAGATATACCAGTTCTTTTTAAACTAATAAATCCAAGACATTTATTCGTAACCTGTCTTCAGATCCTACCTACAATGGTAAATCCATTAAACTTTGCTTTTGCTGTTCGTGATGTTTATAAAAATTGTAGGTGGAATTACAAACCAGTACTACAGGGCTTGGTATTTTTTCTCCTCAGATGTAATAATGAGCTGGATAAGGATAAAGTTGACCCAAGGATTTCAGTACAGAAACTTTCATTGGAAACTAAACAGTAGTGTGCAGACCCATGTTTTTATGTCAATATAATAATGGCATTTCTATACTTATTAATAAGTATAGATCTACTGCTGGATTCTTGGTTGATGGGACATAGTAAAATGAATTATATTTCTTCTTAAACTATATAATTAACTCTTAATGAACCCTTCCCTTTTCCCAGTAAATTCAATTTTGTCTAATCCTTGGGTTTATGGTAATGTCGAGCTCATTAAAATGTTACTTAAAACTCATTAAAATGCACACTGAGAGGTAACAGCTTCATTACAGTAATATGTTGCAAAAGAAAGAAGAATGCTTTATTATCATTTAATTGTTTCCAAAACTGAATATATTTGCATAGTGATGAGGTTCACAGGATACTTTCAGTAGTACTCAATAATTAAGCAGTTCAGTAATTAAAAATGCATTTTCTAAAAATAATTTTATGTTCTTGCTTACTCCCTGTTGTTTTTTCAACTGGGAGAAGTGTTCATGTTGATACAGTTTACAGAATCGAGTAACAGTGATACCTGCATTGACATTAAAAGACACAACCGTCTAAGCCCTTGGCAAATTTCTTTTTCAAAGTAATAAGCTAAAATTGTCACCAATACACTTTACAAGTCATACTTTCTAACAAAGTAATATAATATCCCTCCAATCATTTTTTTCATTACCAGGGACAACCAGGAATTATGTAGAGGCCCTTCAGATGCAAAGCCTTACTAAAATTTTCATCATTTATTGTTACTGTGTGCTTTGCACATGAGCAAAGGCCAGCTGGGACCTAGACGTAGCTTTTGAGGACATCAGAGTAACTATGAACCTGCCCCAACTCACATTCCAAAGCAGAAGCCCTCAAACCAGGGTACTGATTATACATCAGTGTGGTAGCTTCAGTCCCGCTTTCCTGCTTTTCCACTTGACAGGGACTGTTCTAGCTCTAAGACAAAAGACATCCCCTGCACAGCCCCACTAACTGCGTGCCATCTTCTTGCATTTCACTGACAGCACAAGGTTGAGAGTATCAATAATAAAATTTTGGCCAGGTATATGCATATGCAAGATCTGTCTGCACTATAGTGGTTGATATTATTATAGTTAGCTATGTGGTTAATGGATTTACACTTAACACACAAGCCTGATCACATTTATTTTAAGAACTCCTATTGGAATAAATTGCTATGCTGGTTTAGAGAAATTTCACTTGAGAGTTAAAGGTCCAGGCTTGTTTTCATTATATCTCCTCACAGTAGCAAGTAAAAATGTATTGGCAAAACAATCAAAAGCTAAAAGTAAAAGTTACATCTTCTCAGTAACCTCAGCACTAAAAGTGTCTAGTATCCATTATTTCCTGTATGACATTAGTGTCAAAGATATTTTGCTAACTTTCATTTTACCTTCCAAAGAAGGGTTACTAGAAAAATCAACATACCTTTCCAGGGTATGCAGCCTAGACTTTTAGATGGGAAAAATACAACTTTGAAGCCTCAAGTCATTCAGTGAACTATCTAATGTAACACCATTTAAGATTCCCGGAAGTATTAAGTTCATACCAATCACTAATCTTTTCTATGGCTTTCAAATTTTATTTCCACTTTTATAAAATAGATACTCTTTTTTTTCACATACATGCATCACAATGCATCCTATATGGATTTTTCCAACTTGTTGTGAAAGTTCAGCAGCGTATCGAAGAGACAATTAAACTTAAATACGTGTGCAGCAGCTTAGACATGTCAGTGTAAGGGGAACAACAAAACAACAGAAAAAAAGTGGTCTATACTCTTATAATCTCTATACCATTAGTCGGCAGTAACAGACTAGAACAAAAATAATCTAAAGAAAAAAGTGAGGTACTAACCAGATTTAACATTTTCAGCAGCTGTTCAGTGAATCAACAATTATTACCTCCCCAAACAAGTGAAAAAAATCCACTTACATGTAATAGGAAAGCATTCTTGTGGTACCAGGCTAGTACCAAATGAAGTCAAGTTATCTGGTTTACCATAGGTTTCCTGGGTGACCCCGGACAACTAACTGATCTCAGTTCCCAGATGTAAAAGTATGATCAGACTTCTTTGCTCACTTTTTTGATTATTTAAATAAATTGGTTCCATAGATTTTTACAATCTCCTCTATGTATTTTGTATAGCTCCTTGCACAGTGGTCCAAATGACAATCTTACAATGCATATCTTAATAAAATTTATGAAAATTAATCCAGGAGAGTGCACAGGCTGAAAACTGTTCTTTAATACAGTAAGTCAGGTCATATTTCTAAGTTTGCTTTTGATAGTCCTTTAACAAATCAAACTCTTCTGACAGAGACGCACATCGCTGTTTCTACACTAATTTACATGTCATGTTCTCAGCTATTTCTAAGGAAAACAAATAATGTGTCTTTTTAGCCAAGTAAACAATCCCTCATTTTATCTTTCTTGCACACACTAGCAGATAAGTTATGTCATTTCTCTCAAACGCTCAGCTAGATGGCTGGAAATAAATAACTCTGAAAATAAGTAACTGGCATAATAAGTATTAATGTTGAAAACCTTCTCCATTGTACTTCCTTCTATTGACCAAGTACAATTAAATGAGCTACAACAAATATAAAATAGAAGATAGATGGTACACTGAGAAAAAAAAAGGAACCAAGCCCAGAAGTAATTACCTATTATATTTACTAGTTTTTCCCTACATAAGCACTGTGTGAATTGAACAACCGGTGACAAAGGCGGTAAAAAAAAAAAAAAAAATTAAAAAATGTACTGAAGCCTCAGTTTTCAATTGCTATATGTGGGAGGGATGACTACTCTGTTAAATCCAATGTTTAGTAGAAAGATGTAAGCACAACTGATACCAGTGCAAGATTTGTGAAATCACACACATACAAACCTCAAAAGAGGAAACTCTTCTTATTGTGTTAATTTTATGAACACATAAGCAAAGAAAAACGATGCCATTTTAATTCAGAGTTGATATCATAATTTTTAAAAGAGAAACACAGAGAAATAGTGCTTTTTTGCTGCCTGAGTAATTTTGTTCTCCACATCCCATTGTTGCCGTGGGGAAAGAGAAGCTGCAGTGAGACAAGAGATGCTCACCAGCAGGACAGGATGGGAGCTTTAATGCAAGTGGTGTACTGCTGTGAACTGAAAGTGCCTGAAGAATTTAAACTAACCACTTAAGATTATTTTTTAACTTGTAGCAAAATAACTGCCAGATACAAGCAGGGTTTTGTAGTACCTCGTAGTGTGATATGATGGTCATTTCAAGACCCATCAAATCTTTTCCTGTTAAAACACTGTATAATGCATTCTCACACAGTACTTCTCTGCTGAGGCTATACTACATGTTGCTGTTTCCAAAGGGATGATGGCTTTTAGCCTAACAAATTTATTTCTTGAAAGGACACCTGAATACCTTGTGGGTCATATAAGGAAAATGGAAGAATTGAATAGGGATTTGGGGGTTTTGTTTCCATTTTTAGTCCATCTCAAGACTAAAGACACTTGTGTGATATAACCTCCATGCTAGGGAAAAACATTTGCTCAAAAACACTGGAACTCCTTCCACTGCCTGCTTGGAATTATAATCATGGTTCCTAGAGCAGTTCCTGACTCAGTTTAAGACTCAGGTTTTCACTGTCTTTACTCAAAGCAAAACCTTGGAGGAGGAAAGCTGAACTGTATGCTCTCATATCCCATTGGAGAATATGTAACATAACAAAAAAAAAAATCACACACAGCTGAAAGAAAAAAAACCACAACAACGAAACAACCAAAAAACCCCCACAAACCAAAACAACAGAAAGAATCACAAACTCGGTCTCTTGCTATGAAAAACAAAACTATTTTTACATTTCTGTTTTCCTAATATTTCTGTGTGACAGTTGCAAAATGAGATTCACTGGTGAGCAACAATACTTGCCCTCAGATTTTGTTTCAAAACACATGCAAAAATAGGAACTTTCAAATGCTAGAATCTTCTATGCAAACACAGGGACAATTACATCACATTCTACTTAATTCTTGAAATATCTTTATATCCCTGAATATTTATAAACTTTCAAATTTCCCATGCTGCACAGTATTGAATATTTCTATAAAAAGGTGAGCATCTTCAGCTCAGCCCAACTCATGACACGATGGGCTGTCCATGATCAGAGTATGCTCTGAAAAATGACTGCCCAAGGCTTCCTTTCACTTATGAACCACTAATCTGATTTCTGTTGTCTTTACTATCTGTCTAGATTTCCTCTGTTGAGATTTATAGCTATTGCTTCTTTCAGACTTTGTAAAAAGGTATATCTGTCAGATATTTGTTTTAGAAATAGAGAAGGGAAAGAAAGAGAAAAGAATAATGCCAAACAAAAGAGAAAGCTAGTCTGGGTATTTTTGCAATTTCTTATTTAAAATTCTAAAAATCACCTGTTCAAGATCCCCATCCTCCACCCCCTAATGAGAGTTGTTAGTAAAAAGAAGCAGTCCAGCCCACCCCCTGACGTCTTTAATTGACTTCATAGGGAGTGTTATCAAGAGCTACTCAAGCAGTGCTAATGGTGCCTGCAGATTGCTCACACATGGCATGGCTGGCATGCCTTGGACCTTAAAAGGGCTAATAGGAGAGTGTAATCTCCACTCAGCATGGGAGCAAAGACCATGAGTAATCTAGAAAACAGCAAGTAATCAGAAAGTATTCTTCCCCTGACAGAAGAGAGGTGGAAAATGAAGATAAAGCTGGTACCCAACCATGGAGTCTCCTAACTTCACTCTTATGGAACTTCCAGCACAACAAAGTGATATTTCAAAAACTGTAATATTAAATAATGAAAGGAGTAAGTCCATCACCTAGAAAGGTGGACCTCTGATTTTTATCTATGATTGAATACTTCACAGAGAGATATACAATGAGGGTTATAGGCAGAGGTGGGTTTTAAGATTATTTTCTATCAGCAGTTCTCCAGTAACTTTAGTAAGACACCTGAACATCATATTTTTGACCAACTTACTAACAATAGTAAGCTGAACTTTGGAAATCCGAAATGTTTTAAATACTTAAGACTCTGAAACACTTCACAAACTCTGAATAAGCCTCACTGTCTCCTAGAAAGACAGAAGAAAAATATAAGCATTGCCTCATTCCTCCCTAAAATGAAATGGCTCAAATCATGTTTAATACTTCTTGAAAAACTACTTGAGAATCTAGAATAAGAAATGCAATGAAGCCAATACATGTTGCAATGGTGTGTGATGGCTAGTGTAAAATAATTTGAAGGGATAATTGGAAGCCTCATAGGGAAATAAAGACCAATTTGGCAGAGGCCCACGCAGGTACCATGTGAAAGGGAGTAAAGCAGCCATGAAGATGCTGCAGCATCATGCAGCACAAAGCCTGGCAAGTAGCCCTGAGGAGTGCTACAAAGCAGATGGGCTACATGTCCCCCATCCTTTCCTGCTCTGGCAAGTTCTGCCCTTCCAACCATACTGTACCTATAGTATCAATGGATAAGTGGTAACAGGATGAGTGCTTGTGGTCTCTGTGCAGTGCAGCAGTGCTGATCAGAGGGAGTTACCTTGACTGCAGAGAAATGCCGTTATATTAATTTTTACTATAGAAAGTCACAGGCATATTTTTATCCCATAGGTATTCCTAAAATATGTTTAATTAAAAAAATATTTTTAGAAACAACAGTTTAAAAGTATTTTTGAAAAAGATTAGGAAAAACAAAATCAGCTGTGATTTCAACTTGATTGCCTCACTGGGAAGGTAGCGAGTATTAAAGAGTGCATCTAAATAAAAAGGCAGGAGAGGTTCTGTCACAGATGTCTATTTATCTATGCATTTAGGAAAAAAAAAAAAAAAGAAAAAAAAGGCAACATAATGTTAAACTTTAAGAAAAAGAAACTAAAGATGTTGTGGGCATGATGTCTTTGTTTAGCTGTAGAGTAGCTGATAGCATACAATTAAGGTCTGAACAATGAAGCATTTGTATAATACACATTGATAAAGCTGGACCACCCTGAATGGAAAATACTGCCTCTGCCTTATTTGAATTGTTGGACGTTGTTAATGAAACAGGGAGAATGGAAGGAGATATAACTTACTTGGTTTGACAAAAGCCTGTGATAAGATCCTTGACAAGAAACTATTAAGGAAAATAAATAACCATAAGGTAAGAGGTAAATTCTTGTTGTGGATTAAAAATTAGCTAAGTGATAGGAAACAAAGAGTGGTAATTAATGGCTGCTTCTCCAAGTAGAGAGAAGTTAAGAGCTGGGTACCTCAGGGATCTAAAACAGGACAGGAGTTCAATACATATATTAATGGTTCAAAGCTGAAATACACTGCAAGTAAAGGAAAATCAGTGACCAACATAAAACTATTTTCCAAAGGATAAATATAGCCGAGAAATACCACAAGGATCCATTCAAATTGGGATACTGATATTGAAACAGGAGAAAACATTTAGTTTTATGTAAGGATGAAGCTATATACATTTGGGAGGATTGTTGAAGGTCATTTCTGTGCTCCAAATACTTCTGGAATAACAACCTAACTGGAGATGAAGGGGTGAAAAAGTCAGAAAAGATAAAAGCAGTGAGGTTCCAGAAATACAGAAATATAACTTGCAGTCAATTTAGATTATTCTGGACTCCAAAATAGTATTTTACAGTTGACGCCCAAACTTTCAATTGTTTTTCTGTCCAAATACTTCTGCCTTGTTTCAGCCTAATCACTAGACTAAAATAAGCAGAACTTTTCACAGCATTTTATTTTCAGTAAATACAGTTCAACCAGCTGTGTTCGTCCTTTCCTCTAGCAGTGCCAAAAGTACCATACAATTATCAACATCTGCTAGAAGTGCTTTTCAAATTTGATTCGAAAAACATGTACTTCTCCCTCCTGCCTTGAATTCAAATATAAAAAGCACAAACAAAGAATGTATCATATACCAGCTGCAATTACAGGGCACAGCTACAGAGATGCATTAACAACAAAGCGTAACACGTCCCAATATATTTACATTAGCCTAATCTAGCTGGCCCAGTCAACTATACAGTCAAGATGAATGTCATGACTACTCAGGAGCAACTCTAGAGTATTTGCCAGGAGTCCTGGGAGAGTTTACATCATGTTGCTACAATAAACTAAAGTCTTTGTCATGCAGACATACCCAAAGAGGACAGCTGGACTGAAGCTGATTGTTTAAAAATTAGTGTAGACAGTTAATGAAGTTATAGTACCAAATGCACAGAACACATCCAACTAGCCATGTTAATAATTTGTTTGATTAACATTTCAACTTTATGGCTCCTTAGAGTAATGACCAATGCTTAATCTGATTTTTTATCTATCCTTCTCCCAAAATACGTTATTGTCTCCACATTAAATACTAAGTCATGAAAAAAACTGTTCCTTGAGCCATAATATATGAATACTTTCTCCACTGCACCTCTTTGTAGTCACACAAGTAATCTTGACCGTGCACCTACCCACAGACTAATCTTAAAAGAAAGAGTTTAGAAAGACTGAGAAGGGGGTGGGGTTAGGTTAGGTGCACTTATCCAATATGGTAACACAAGATGGAAAGAAAACTGCTTGCCTAAAGGGCCCAAGGAAGTTACCTAAAAAGAGTAGAGTTCTTCCTAACCATATACAAAAACATTATTTCTTTATACTTCTTTCCCAAGTAACCCTCCAGAAATAACACACCCAGTTATATATGTTTCTCTTCTTCTCTCTATAAAATGTGTGCACCCCAAATTCTAGAAAAGTGGGTCCCAGCCTCACCCTACCATCAACTTGCATCCTAGGCCAGCACCTGCTTGTCTGCAGCAAACTCACTGGGTTTCCCCAGGAGGTCAAACTGTGGCTGTGCTCTTGAAGTGCTATGTCATCTCCACTTGATGTTGCCTATGGAGGAGGGTGGACACACTGAAGAAGAGGCAGCCACAAGGTACAGATCCAAGTTTGGGATTACCTGACCCTTGTACTGCATTGCCAAGGGCTCAGAGTGTATGCTGTATTGTTCACGCATATACCGTGAAGAAGTAGGCAAGAAAATGGAATGAAAATAAACAATGAGGTGAGAAGAGAAGCAAAGGAGGCAGATAGACTCCTCAACAGGGTATGTTCCTCAACATTTTTTGAAAAGGCTGGTTTAATGAGCAAGTGGCTTTGTGAAAGTAGAGAAAACCAATCCTGGTTTTGTCTAGGTTTACGTCTATACACAGTGTGAATAGTATCTGCAGCACTGGAGTGATCTGCTTACACAAGAATGAAGTTTCAGCATGTGTGTTTTTACAGAATATTTTTAATTAGCTTAACACATCACCTTCTTAGTATTTTTTTCTTAGTGTTTTAAAAAGCATTGTAATGAAATATTTTAATACCACTTTTCCTGTATGATTTAGCAAATGCTGTTTTCCTGGTTACCAATGGAGCTTGAAATTAATTTTTTCTTTCTACTATTTAACAGTTTCAATCAAATGGCTCTGTGGGTATTATTTGTTAATTGCATATTCTTCCTGGCCACTTTAAAGAAACACAGAATTAAGTTGCTTGTTTTCTTTCGGTAGAAAAATATAAAAGAGCAACATACTTTAACTCTGTATTTAGAAAACAAAAACCTGTACTGCCATGACTAAGCTCTTGTCATTTTTTGTCTTATTCTTATTTCACAAGGACATTTGACCATAGACTACAGATTGTGTCTTCTACTAATTGAGAACTATATTCTTTCACCATATTTAGTATAAGCATTCAAATATCATACTACCCAATTCATCCTTGAAGAAATCTCTAGAGAAAAGAGGAATAACAGTAAATAAAAAGATAAAGAGCAGTTGTAGATTTTTGGGGTAGGAAAGACGTGTTTTGACACTTACCAAAACTTGAAATAAAGAGAAAAAAAAACCTCAGCTGTGCTTTACATCAACATTTATATTTTTTTTATTTAGCTGTTATGACCCATTTAATTAAACACTCTGCTGGAAACAAATAGTTTTTTGTATGATAAGCCAGTATTGTGTAATTCACTGTGAGAGGCATTCAGTCTCTACTTTTGAAAAGTTAAAGAGTAGAAAGGAGTTCGTTTAAAAAAAAAAAAATTAAAACCTAGAAACTGATTAATGTTAGCATTCAATTCCAAGTATCTTGCCATTACTTGAAAGATTTTAAGCCTGCCCAAACAGGTAGTCTCAGATGCTTTTTATTAAGCAGCTGAGCCAGCAATTGCCATGCTCACAAAATATGACAGTACAATTGATTACTGCCTTTTTTTTTTCTGCCTCCCAGATAACTGTTTTCTTTTGAAGTCAGAGGCCAAGAGATAAAACATCTGTTATCCTCCAAAGCATTCTTTTTAACTGGGAGTGTTTCCCCATGGCCAAGGGAACAGTGGTGTAATTACTTCTTTGCTCCTAATAATTATAAAATTGTTAAATAGATGCTGTAAGTATAGAAAAGCTTTTTAGCATGTACAGATATGAGGAAGTATATTGGGTTTATTCATTTTGTGCTCATTTTGTAGTAATGAACAGCAACGTTGAGCTAAAAGCTAGCTGTGTTCAACCAGCCAAACACATACTGATGTATGTGCTGATGTTTATCACTGGAAGGCGGTGTCCAGCTAATGAAGATATTGTATAATAGACTAACAACACTTTATTTACTGGGCAAATTTTTCCTCTTACTAAAGTGAAATACGATGGTACCGTACCAAAATCAGAGAAGCAATCCTTTGTAAAATGGCTACAAGCGCAAAGGAGAATGGGGCGTAGGAGCTTTGCATGTGCTTTGTTCTGTTATGTAGCACTACAGTACTACTCAGAGAGGAATGCTCTGCGTATTAGGCCATGTGTGATATGAAGTTCTGCCGTTCATGGAAAAAATTGCCTAAAAGGACTTGAAAACCTGTCTTCTCTAGTCATCAGTGTACCTGAGAAGAGAACATTAAAGACACAAAACAAATGCAAAGAAAAAAAAAAAATACTGGTTGACTGAACACATCCAGAAAAAAATGAAAAATTTATTATTTGCCAACTGTCATCCCACTGAGGGATTTGAGATGCTTTTCTCCTGTACAAATGATGTTCCCCCGCCCCTGTATTTCAACCCCCGATACACTCAGCCCGTAGGTGTATGTGCAGCCTCTTGAAAGAAACTTGAGTAAATTACCTATTAAATAAATATGGATTTTCCTTCTCTGTTTTATTTCCTTCTTTCACCCTTTTTCTCAGCATTCAGTTTCCCTACAGATCCTAGGTAGGGTGGAAGCACTGTGCAAACTGCTACTGTGCTCCCTTTGTTTCATCAGTTCACCTTGTAACTTGGAAATAGCTGGCTGGAACTGGAGAGACATAATCGGGGCAAGAAACACTCTGCTAGGGAGTGTTCAGCTACCCACTTTGAGATCTATTATATTCCCTTGTGATTTAGACAACAGAAGAGCAAGAAAATGCAGGAATGGAAAATGATCAAAAGTGGGAGTAAGGAAGGTGAGAGCTGAAAGAGTAGGCAAGTCCAGTAGCTAAGCAAGTGCACGGCCCGTATGTTAGACTGACTCTTTTTAAATAGCAAGGCTATGTTTGTAGAACAGGCAAACTACCTATTTGATGTGGTATAAAAGGCCTATCAAATGTACATCAGAATCTCTACAACTGCTAGGTCAGAGACCAGCCTTCTTATCCACAAATATTGTAATACCTATAACTAAAGGTATTCGCTCGCTAAGAAGAGAGCTATATCGTCATTCCTTTTTTCCTAAGTAGTACATTTCCTACTATTACATAAATTTCAGTTTATTGACAGGATCTTAAGTTTGTGCTTTTTGAGAGTACTCACTAGCATACATCAGTAGACCTAAATGTACCACGCATAGTTCTTTATCTACTCAGGAAAATTCATGAAGACTTGAAACTTAAAAAAAAAAAAATTTGAAACATTTATTGTCAGATCCTTTCAATAGTGAAGAATTGCTTTTTAGCCAGTTATGTTTTCCTAAATTTCATCAGTCTTTTTCACCTTTCATGCAGCTAAACCTTTTGCAAGATTATTATTATTATTATTA
>VZZY01014130.1:0-10475 GCA_013400335.1 Eurystomus gularis | reverse complement strand
CATGCCATCAAAGCTGGCAAATAAGCACAAAGTGAAGTTTTCTAAAAAATAGAAGATAATGTGGAGTATTTCAGTGTTGAAATAGGAAGAAAAGAGGAAACAACAAAGATTTTGAAGCAGGAAGATGTAAATTACAGAAAAAATGTTAATTTAACTGAAATAGATCCTAGGAAATTAACTTCATTACTTCTTGCTTCTATTTCAGTGTTCAAGAAAATGTAAGATCATATGGCATGCTTTCATAATAACACCATGAAATGAATGTTTTCTTTGTTAATGGACTTAAAAACATTTAGTCCATCTGTATCACTAAAGCTAACCTGAACAGCCTTAAGGATAGAACATACTATTTGAGTTACTGTACCTCTATACATAAGAAAATACTTCTAAGTAATTGTAAACTTTCCTTGTTCAAGCATGATAGCACTTGCATAGTTCTGAGCAAGTGTTCTTTGGGGCAAGACTGAGGTCTTGAGAAAGTAACAGGAATAACTTAATATACTACTTCTTAATTAGTTGGTGGTCTGTTTTTAAAATGTTTAAACACTTAAAAGTGTTTAAGTGCCCTTCATCTGGGAGTGTGAATGGCTGATGAATTATATAGCCTCGTAGTGCTGGCAAAAGGTATTGCAGTTGTTGCATGGCCTTGGTGTACAAAAGGCTGACTTGAGTTCACAGTTGGAACTAATGTAGTTCCATGAGTTACTAAATGTTTCCCAGAAAAACAATGTTTTCTATTTCAGCTTCTGAGGAGTAGATATCTTACCTGAAAAGATGTGACAGGCAAAATATATGGACAGATAGCGTATCCTAAGATAAACTGAATGGCAGTACAGATAATATTCTACAGTTGAAATTCACATATGAATCTTGAGATGCATTTGTATTTAAAGCTACTGTATTTTCATACTGTTGACTAAAGAAAAATTCTGTAAACAATGAGAATAACTAATCAGGAATGAAACTATATTGTCCTTAAGGTAATTCTGAGGAAAATAGCATTCTGCGTGAAAGGAAATAAGATTCTTCAAGTGCATTATACTCTTGTACATAGTGATGTTCTAAAAGCTAGAAACAAACTCTTTGTGTGCTATGATTTGAATTTAAGGTGTGGGGGGAAACATTTCAGCTGCTCTCTGAAATTTTTTTATGCACTACTAAAGTGGATTGATGAAGATCCCTTATCTTTCTTTCTGCGTGAATTAAAACAGATTTAGATGACAGATGGGCAATACCAGGTTTTCTACCTAAAAGAAGGAGAAATCATCTGTGCTGTTGCTTATTCTCAGGTGCTTGTTCCTTATAAAGCCTCCTGTTTCTCAGAGCAGTGGGTTAAGCTTCTTAACTTCCACTGCTGGATGGTATGTAGGACTTTTTTCTCTCTTATAGAAATAAATCTGGCTATAAATACTTCCAGCATTCACTGAAATCACTCTGATGGGACACTGAGCATGATTCTTACTGGATTGAAATGTGTATATAAATTAATTATTGCTGATTTTTTCTGTACAGTGCCCCCAGAGAAGCCTAAGAACTTAAGTTGCATTGTATATCAAGTGTTAAAACTCACATATCCTATGACTTGTACCTGGAATCCTGGAAGGCATACATTCCTGGACACCCACTTTAGGTTGAAATACAGATGGTAAGTAACTCTCTATAGAATATCTAAATTTTTAGAACTATTTGTAGTCTAAACCCACCTTCCTTGTAATTCCTTCATATTTTGCAGAGTTCTTAACCTAAATCCAGTGTTCTGATGCATTGCTGTCTATTTTGGGGGGAAGGGAAGAGTTACAAAAGCTAATATTTAAAACAATTCTAGGTCAGACTTGAAACTTTGTTGCCACACTTGTTTTGGAGTAACAGCTATATCATATTTTTTTCATCCTTCAACTACATGATTAGTGTGGCTTTAGTACAAGACTATTTTGTACTTTTGTGCTGACTGTTCCATCTCATTCCAAACAAGTAGATGATGTCCCCTCTCATTGCGGGAAGGTTGGACTGGAGGACCTTTAGAGGTCCCTTGCAACCCAAACAATTCAATGATTCTATGCAGAAAAACCAATGTATAGTGACTGGCTTTTATAGAGATATCCTCTACCCTGTACTTCATAAGAACTCAAAGTGGTGTTTGTCCACAGTTAATCATAACATGAAAGCTTCAGCGAAAGTATTTCTCCTGTGAAAGCAAATTGACTTCAGTATTTTTCAAACTCTTCAAATAGAGTGCTCAGTGTGCACTCACATCCCAGAAGGCCAGTCGCATCCTGGGCTTTGTCTCAAAAAAGGTATGGCCAGCAGGTTGAGGGAGGTGATTCTGCTGCTCTGCTCCATCCTTCTGAGACCCCACCTGGAGTACTGTGTTCAGCTCCGGGGTCCTCAGCGTAAGAAACATAGACCTGCACCAGTGGGTCCAGAGAAGGGCCACAAAGATGATCAGGGAGCTGGAGCACCCCTTCTGTGATGACAGGCTGAGAGAGTTGCAGTTGTTCAGCCTGCAGAAGAGAAGGCACTGAGGAGACTTTACAGCAGCCTTTTGGTACTTAAAGAGGGCCTACAGGGAAGATGAAGAGGGACTCTTTGTCAGGGAGTGTAGTGATGAGTGGTAACAGTTTTAAATTGAAAGAGGGTAGATTTAGATCAGATACAAAGCAGACAGTCTTTACTGTGAGGGTGGTGAGACACTGGAATAGATTGCCCAGAGAGTTTTGGGTGCCCCCTACCTCTAAGTGTTCAAGGCCAGGTTGAATGGGGCTTTGAACAATCTGGTCTAGTGGAAGATGTCTCTTTCCATGGCAGGGGGGTTAGAGCTAGGTGGTCTTTCTTCCAATCCAAACCATTCTATGATTCTATGAAAATGGAGTGGACAGAACTGTTGCCCTGTACTGGAAACAGGAATGAGTACCTACAGCTTTCTGTCTACGCCATTCTGCTGAAGTGTTTTGGTAACAAGTGTAGTAGTAAGTACAGATAGGTAGAAAACCTTAAAGGTTTTCACATCTCCTGATGCCCTTAGACTATCTGCTATTAGGGTAGCAGAAGGTGCTGAACAGAAGCCCTGAGGTGTTGCAGTTGTAACACTGTTCTCTTGAAGGATATGCAGGTAATACTGACTACATCTTTTAATGCATGAATATGCTTCTACTGAGTAGCCATATTACTTTTGATTAAATGTATCGATTCTTGATATCCATTTTTTTAAGCTGTCAGGTTTTTAAGCAAGCTTATAATCACACTACTGTGGCTTTTGCTTTTTGAAAATGTCTTTAAGCAAGATATTGTATTCTTCTTTCTATTCTAATACAATTATCCATTTGGGGCTCAACAAGCCATTGTAATCTCTTCACCTTTTCTTCCCACCTCTTTGCTTACAAAGATAACAGCAGAAGGGATACATAAAAGCTAAACTGGTTGATCACTCTGGTCAATTTAAAAAGATTCTCTAAAGGAAACCAAACTTACTGCTTTCTACCTTGTTTTTCTTTCTCTTGTTTAGGCCACAGGAGAGCTTTCCTGACTGTATTCCAAAATATGGAAACAATTCTTGTACAATTCCTGATGTTCAGTTCTTTGTTAACCTGGAGATCTGGGTAGAAGCAACAAATGCTCTTGGGAAGGCTGAATCTGATCCTCTTGTTCTTGATCCCATTGAGATTGGTAACTATATGCCTCCTAATAAGGTTTTAGTAGTATGTAGCTGCTGCTTCTTTGCATATTGCTGAATTGGTATGTTAAAGTTCCTTCCAAAATATTGTTGACTAGAACTTGAACTGTGCTGTACAAAGATGAGGAAGGTAAGAGATTTTATCATAGTTCAGACAGCAAGTTCTTTGAGTATGCTTTAGAAACTAGAGTGAAGTAGCAGCCATTTGAGCTTGTGAAGGGCTTACAGCATAGTGTACCAACTGCTAGAGGCATCATAAAATACAGCTTTGGAGTTGATTTTAACTCCTTCTCTTCTAGTTAAACCTTTGTCTCCACACAACTTATCAGTCAACTCAGGAATACTACCTACTGTTCTGAAGCTTTCCTGGGAGAATCGGATTTCAGCAGCTGTGATGAAGCTGAAATTTAATATTCGCTATAGGATCGTTGGTGACACAAACTGGATGCAGGTAATACAACTAATATCCCTTTTTACTCTTCTACTGTAACCCAGCCATGTGTCAAACTGCAGAAGAAGTTCCCTCACTGCGGCAGTTCAGGGGATTCAGTGTGTTATCTATAGGCCTTAGGTGGCCTCCCAGGGTAGTTTATCTGGCCTGTTCATGAAGGCTGTGATCTAAGGGTCTTTGCCACAGCCCAGAGTACAGTGACCTTGTCTTTTTTTGTGGACTTCTCTGTTGTCCTCCCCATCATGTTGTAGTATGGTTGTTTTGAATTTTTATTCTGTACATGCAACATCTAGAACATTCATGAACTTTTCATCTTCCCATGCACACGCAAAACTACTGATCTTAATGCTGTGCAGTGCTGGGATGCTTTTTTGAACTTGCTATACCTGCGCATGGGTCACAACGACCCCTGGCAACGCTACAGGCTTGGGGAAGAGTAGCTGCAGAGATGCCTGGCAGAAGAAGGCCTGGGAGTGCTGGTCAACAGCTGCCTGAATATGAGCCAGCAGTGTGCCCAGGTGGCCAAGAAAGCCAACAGCATCCTGGGCTGTATCAGAAACAGTGTGACCAGCAGGGGTAGGGAAGTGATTGTCCCCCTGTACTCAGCACTGGTGAGGCCGCAGCTTGAGTACAGTGTTTGGTTTTGGGGCCCTCACTACAGGAAAGACATTGGGGTGCTGGATTGTGTCCAGAGAAGGGCAGTGAGGATGGTGAGGGGTCTAGAGAACAAGTCTGAGGAATGGCTGAGGGAACAGGAGTTGTTCAACCTGAAGAAAAGGAGGCTGAGGGGAGACCTTATCACTCTCTACAACTGTCTGAAAGGAGGTTATAGCAAGGTTGCTCTGTTCTGCAAAGTAAAAAGTTGGTGGAACAAGAGGAAATAGCCTCCAGTTGTACAAGGGGAGGTTTAGGTTGGACATTAGGAAAAATTTATTTGCTGAAAGGGTTGTAAAGCACTGGAACAGGCTGTCCAGAGAAGTGATTGAGCCAACATCCTTGGAGATACATGCATCTATTATCTGTGTGTCACATCTGTTTCTGTACATGTGCAATATGAATATTTTCTGACATTCAGTTGCTATTCTAAGATAAAGGAAAGAACTTGTAAAAATACTCATTTATTAGCAAAAGTATAAACTACCCTAAACCAAAATATTTCCAGTGTCAGTTAAGGAACACTGCTCTGTATCAGAGGAAGCAATGATCCTGGATTCTCTGACTTTAAAGGAGGCTTCCAGCACAGGTATTTTGCAATCAGTAATCAAGCAGATAACCTAGCAAAGTTCTGAAATGTGAGGTGGGATGCTACAGAACACTAAGCAGAGTAATTGTATGGGAAGAAAGGAAGGAGAGTTAGACATAAAGCAGAATATGAGAGATTGTCCTGAGATAGCTACTTACCTATTCTAGGGTGTGTATTGTATTATATCTGGTAAATACACACAACTCTGACTGATCCCTTCTCAAACCACGGTTGATAATTGAAGCCTTTGGAAATAAGAGAGGAGAAAAAAAAATTGTTTGTATTGGGTGTGTATGTGGTGGGGAGCCCTCTTGGGTGGGAGCTGTAATAGCACAGAACTCAACTTTATAATTGTTATCGGTGCTTCTAAAATCTTTCTTCCCTTTATAGGTTCCTCCTGAAGATACAGCCTCACCAAGAACTTCATTCAGTGTTCAAGAGCTCAGACCCTACACAGAGTATGTCTTTTCAATCCGTTGCATGAAGGAAGATGGAGTGGGCTACTGGAGTGACTGGAGTGAAGAGAAAACTGGGGTCACCACTGAAGATAGTAAGTAGTGTATGAAAGTAGGTCACTGATTTTCAAAATGAATGTTCAAAAATTTGGCAATAGACAGCTGAAATTGTGTATCCTCACTTGAGCTGCTTGATTATACATGCAGCAAGGCTCTCCTGAGTTAGTGCTGATTGACTCAACCCATACATGCCAAAGAGCATGAGAATAGCTTCCCATAAAGCTAGGCTCGAGGTGCTCTGTGAAAACAGATAAAACAGGAGGGAGGGAAGAAAAGCTTTCTTCACAGAAAGTTACATTGTCAAAGTCTTTTAGAAAAGTTGTAGACTTCATGCTTGTGTCTTTATTCTGAAGGCTACCCTCTGTAATAGAGGCTCTTCTCCCTATATGAAAGTTGGGATTTTTTGGTGGACAGACTGCCTTAATTTATGAACACCTTGGTATTTAGGAGGCCATTAGATAAAGAGGTAGATGAACAAGTGTCAGTATGAACCAGATTATTTCAGTCATATAGGGTACATAGACTTCTTCACAAAGTGAAGATATGAAATAATGTGCATGGGGAAAGTGTAACCTTTTCTGCAGCAAAGCATCTAAATAAAATGCTATGGTTTACTTTTAACTTTTCACAAGGTATTCTCCATCTATAACACTTTTATTGCTTGTCAGTCACTTACAACTGCCTCTGCACTGTCTTGTACCTATTTGTTTACAGTAGGATTGTGAGGAGTGAAACTAGCTTGGTTCCATTTCATTTCTACTTTGATTGCCTGCCAGATTGGCTTTGTTTCTGGCCTATACTGATCCTACCCCATATGGAGCCAATGAATGGACTTTCTGGTTGTGTACTTGCTACCCAGTAGGGAATCTATTCTTCCCTCAGACTGCTACAGATACTTTGTGATATCTGTTTAGCTTCTAAGTCAGCCTGATTGATCTGGTTTTTTTTAAGCGTGCTTTTGCTTTTTCTGTTTGTGTTCTTCCTGGTCTCTTTTCTGTAATATCCTGTCTGTTCCTTAGTGACTTCTAAGGCACCTTCTTCTTAAGCATTCAGTTTAGTGCAGGATTTTATTGCATGTCTTTAAACAGAGTTAAACTAATACAGGTTTCATTGTCAAGACATGAATTTCTGCTTGGAGCTTAACTAACTGCACGGGATCAGAAAATTTTCTGTTTATCCTAATTGAGTTCCCAGTAATGAGTTTTTATTTAATTCTGCTGTCATATTATATTGGAGAATTAAGAAAAATATCATAGTATGTACCCTACTTAAACAATTGAATTTATTGCGTATAATGGCATTACTTCAGGTCTATGTAAAATTCACTTTCTCTGGGGTAAATATTGCAAAAAATTATTTCCATATTCTGGTCAGTTCTTTTCAGCTCCTAATGACAGCATGGTTTTGTTTTCTGTGGTTACTGTCTCAACCTGAGCAATGAGGATTTCAGGGCTGACTGCCTATTTAAACTGCATTGCTGTTCTGCTGTGGTGACTGGCTTTGCAAAAATACTGCTGTTAGTGATTAAGTATCCAGGTCTTATTTTAGCCTCAGAACAAATGTATTATAGTTGGAAATGAACATGAGGCAGATCGTGTTGCATTCATGATCTATAATAGGCAAGATGTGCAATTGCTTCTGTTTCATGTGGATCAAATCGAAGTACTCGGATGAGATTTTTAAGAAATAGCTCCCCTTGCCTCAATTCACAGTTCTTCCCTCCTGATGTAAAGCATAAAAGACAAGATATACGCTGTAGACTTGGTACTGTTTTTTGGAGGTAAAGCAGCAAAAAACCTTGTAATGATAAATATTAAAAAATGCAATAACTCCCAGGGAAGATAGTCTAGCAAGGTTATAAATGTAAATGCATTTTAAGATCATCTTTCTATTATTGGGGCTAAGACTCACAAACGATTGGATACTTCTTGGTTTATGCACTGTACTGTGCAAAAAAGTATTGTAGTACTGCAGTTCTGTTAATCTTTTTAGCATAACGAATACAGAAAACTTGGGGAATTCTGGCGGGAGAAATCTGTCTCCTTGTTAACTTTTCTGCACTTTGCTTTTTTTGGTGAGTTGATATTGAGGGGCAGGGAGAGTGTAGCTACAGACAAGCTTTTCAGCATGCAGGGTTGTGCCTCTGGACACGGGCTGTGTGGTGTAAGTTTGGTCATGCCTTGCTTGGCGCTGTGGTATTCAGCCAAACACTGCACATGCTCAGTGTGGTGACTCTGTTGTTTTGATACTTAAAACAGAACTGGTATTTTGCTCATCCCTTCGAGAAGTCTTTCCATGCAGGTGATCCACTTAATATACCAAGCATTATTTTCTTTGAGAAACCAAGGAAACACTTTCTGTGTTTGCTTTTATTACAAAAAAAAGGGCAAACATAATAATAGTCAAATGATGAATTCAAACAGATGAAATAAAAATATTTCTACTATTATGCATTGTTTCTTTCATCAGAACCATCTAAAGGACCACCCGTATGGAGGATCATTGACGCATCTCACTCATCAGCTTGCTGGACTGTGCATCTGATGTGGAAGGTAAAACAACAGGATAAACTGCAGGAATTGAGCATTCTTTGAACATGAGATTTTACATGGCAAAATTCACCTCAACAAACCTGAGTAGATAGCTGGGATACTACAGGTTTTATTGATAATGAGAAGTGACTTTAGTATATTCTTTTATAACAATTAGTTATAGAGAAATTAAAAGAACTGATGGCCTTTACGTCTACTGATCTGGCATGTGTCCACTTTGAGATTCCTGACTTGCTGTCTTAAGCAGTCCATGAAATTGGAAACTTTCACTTGAACAAAGTACAACTTCATATTAGACCTTCTGCTGCATCCTAACACTTCTGTAACACTGTCTGGACTGGAATAACCTAGCTGCAAAATCCATTGAGCCTAGAGACATTCCAGAGCCCAAACTTTTTAAATAAAGCACTGCAGGGTTGCATGCTATAGGCTGCTATGTCTGCTTGGCTGATTAGTCCATAGCTGAGAAAGTTAATGCAATTATGGTCAGTCCCCATTTCCTGCTTTCTTTTGATCCGTGAACTTTGTTACTTTTGATCTAACTGTCTTCTTATTATTACTTCTTCTCTGTTACTAGGTGGTTTGTCTGAAGTTATGTATCTTCATATGGCATCATTTTCTGATATAACTCTTATGCCACGTGCCACTTCCAACATTACTTATCTCAGAATTGGAGAACTCTTGCTACTCTATAGAGTTTCGGTGATTTTCCTAAGTTACCTGAAAGTTAATACTATTACACAGAAACACAGTATTTTTGTGTTATTAGACAACATGGAAACAAATACTTTTTTCCATGTGTAATAAAATGAAACTACTTGGGCTGTTTTGCGTTTGAGCTCAACGAAACTTCAGACGTGAGATTTTTTTATGGCATTGTGTTGTAAAGTCATACAATATAGGCTTTATGAATATATGTTTTGCAATTTTCACATAATAGCTTTTATTAAAATACTAAGTAGGATTATGTGCCAAGAAAAAAGAGGATTTAAAACAAATAGTTCTGGAAGTTACTGCTTTATAGAAATGAAAGCAAGTTTTTGCACTTTCCTTAAATATAAAGCTATTTGATCTAAACAACTTGTCTTGCCTTCGGATTTTTAAATTATGCATCAAAGACAATAAAGGTTAAATAATGTTTGTTCAGTATCAATATAATAAAATATGTTTCTAACAGGCATTGGAGCCATTTGAAGCCAATGGAGTGATCTTGCAGTATGAAGTGACTGTCAGAGCTAAATCATCTCTCTCCAGTCCACCAGAGAAATACAATGTTAATACCACCAACCTGACATTAAAGCTGCCAAATGGAACTTACGAAGTGACTGTGATTGCCCATAACAGAGTTGGGGCATCCCCTCCATCAGTTTTACTAATTCCAGCAAGTAATTCAGAAGGTTGGCATCCTAGTAATGTCTCTTTCAAATGCATATGCATGGCTTGTGTTACTAGAAATCTTCAATGTTGTAAAATGATACCTTTTTCGTAGACATATACTTAAAGTATTTCTGAATGTATCTACAGTATTATGCCTTATAATTAGACTACTATTTGCATACTAGGGAATATGCAGTTTTATGTACTCGCAGCTTCATTTGAAGCTGTGTGCTGTTTTGCTCTTCATTTTGATTCTTAGAGTTACTGTACACTATATTCCCTATCATTTTGTTTCTTAGCATAGTAGACAGCGTTTTGTTTTCTTTTCAAAATATCAAAGGGTTGGGGAAGCAAGCATCCTTTACTTCATATATGTACCATCTTGCCATTGATATTCTTCCTTCTGCCTCCTTCTTCCCCACCCCTTTCTTTTCTTGTCACAATCTCACTCTCCCACATTTTCAGTATCTTGCCTGGTTGCTTTGTCATCTCCATCCCCTGCTTCCCTAATATTCATATTCCTTTTTATTATGTTCATTTCATTGTACGGTAGTAGTAACTACAGGCTGGTTTCTCTTTACTTCCAGCCTCCTCTGAGACAATGTACACATAACCAAGACAGGAAGCAAAAAATAAGTATGCACACAGATGTTGCTTTTAGTGTGAA